>CM064557.1:19341042-19449826 GCA_032716605.1 Paralithodes platypus | reverse complement strand
ACCTCGCTCTCGTACACCCTCTTAGTCATTCTCTCGCTTTCCATACGTTCCATATGGCCGAACCATCTCAAGTTGTTCCTTTTCACACTTTCCAGCACATCTACCTCCACACCACACCTCATTCTTACTTCGTCATTAGTCTGTCTATCCCTCACATGTAACTCCGCACGGCACTCCTTAAGTAATTCATTTCCACTGCTCTCACTCTTGGTCTGAGTCTCTCAACCAACGTCCATGCTTCGCTTCCGTAAGTCAGTGTCGGGATTACCACACTGTCATGCAAGGACTTCTTCACTTCCATACTGGACCACCCTATTTCTTGTTACTGCTTTTAGCGTTCCTACAACCCTCTTCCCCTGTTGTACCCTCTCCCACAAATAATAATGCGGTGATAATAATACACTAGATAGCCTTGATGTTTACGTCCAGAACATTACCAAGGCATCCATGGACATTAATTTCTTTGAATGTTGCCATGGATAACACTCACGCAGTACGGGAGAGTTCCCTGACAGGTTGGGCAAGCTCTGGTTTGAGGGTTCAAAAAGAACCATGACTCGTCTGCCCAAAAAGCAGGGCATAGCTACCTTTCTAAGAGCGCTTTTGTCTAGAGGGGTGGATTGACATCCGTTATGACCCTGACATTTGAAGTTGTCATGCCGCACTCCGGCTATGGCTCCTTGCAGGTGACAGAGTAGGAGGGTTAGGAATCTTAGATAAATCAATTGACGTCATCAGACCGTACCGTAGAACTTGTACGGAGGGTCCGGGCACCACATTTTCAATTGCTGGTACCACAACTGCGCCGGCCACAGTGGCGCGATTAGCGAGACTAAGCCTCGATAATCTCGTAGTTTGTTCACTACGTGGCACATTAGTGACGCATCTGGCGGTGGGAAACAGATAGATGGAGCTCCATCTGTTCCAGTCTGTCACTAGGGCGTCTGGCCTCCCTGCCGGCGTTTTCGCCCGACGGGTGAGGTATAGAGGGAGTTTGTGAGTCTCCTCGGACGCAAAAAGATCCACTTGTGGATGGGAGAGCTCTGCAATCATTAGGTTGAAAATGGGTTGCTTGAGCTCCCATTCTACTGGCGTGCTCTGTCTCCGGGACAGAGCGTCTGCCCAGACGTTCGCTACGCCTGGGAGATAAGATGCGTGAAGATAAATATCTAGACTGTTGGCTAGAGCAAAAATCTCTTCAGACACGTTTAGCAACTTCCTTGACCTCGTTGACCCTTGTTTCTGAATACAGTGGACTGCATTCAGATTGTCCATTCTGAAGGCCACCGACTTGCCCCGTAACGCCGGGCCCGTGAGCCTGAAGGAAATATAAGGGGACTAGTAATTCTTTGACATTGATGTGCGAGATTTCTAAGTGGGACCAAAGCCCCTGACCCTGGTGCCCCTGATTTGACTGAAATCCCCAACCTATTGTGCCTGACGCATCCGTGTCTACCCATACCGTTGGTGGAGGAGAGGTCCATGAAATTATTGAGTGCAATGTTTCCCTCTTCGCCCAGACCGCTAGTAAGAGTGTGGATTAATTTCGGGATGGGCCATAATTTTCCCGCCGGTAAGAGCGGGAAATATTTGTTGCCTTCCAATATGAATCGTTTTACTTTCAACCGGACCAACTTGACAGTTAGTTGAATCCAGTTGAGAGAGCCGACCAGAGACTCCCAGACCCTTCGTGTCGTAGTCAGACTGTGAAGAAACCTGAACAGTTTCCTGCGAAACCTGTTGCGATTGTCCACACTCTGACTCAGAGTGAGAGCGGCGGTGTCCCAGACCAGCCCTATCCACTGAATTACTCGTGAGGGAACAAGGTTTGACTTTACCAGATTTACCTTGAACCCTAGAGTTTTGGACATGATTTAAAATGATATTGACATGTTTTATGCATAGTTGTTGTTTCTCTGCCACCACCAGCCAGTCGTCCAGATACCACAACACTCTGATCCCCTGTTTTAACAATGGCATCAGGGCTTGCCGGACTAGTTTTGTGAATAATCGAGGTGCCAGGTTCAAGCCGAACGGCATCCTCTGAAAAACAAAATTTTGGTGCCTGATCCGTTAGGCCAAAAACCTTTGAAATCTTTTGTTGACCGATACGTGCCAATAGGCGTCTGTCAGGTCTAGTGAACACATCCAACCTCCCGGCGGAAGTGTTAGCCTGATTTGGTGTACTGTTAACATTCTGAAAGATTCCTTGTGAATGTGAAGATTCAGATAAGACAGGTCTACGACTGGCCTCATCTGAACACTGTCCCTTTTGGGAACCAAAAATAGTTTGGACGTGAATACAGGGTAATTTGGGGGGACCGGGATGATGACATTCTTGGCAATCATTTCCTGGGCTAGTGACTCCACCTCTAAAGAAACAAATTCGCGCCGTTGTCGGCTGACGTAAACGAGGTCGCCGGAGCCACTGCCAAGTGATGCCTTTGCGTGCCACCATCCGTGCCCAAGTGTTTAACGGCCATGCTTGGTGACACGTTCGGAACGACCCAGTTAGCAGACAAGGGTTCGCCGGCTGTACTACACTCGGTTCCTCCGGCTTTAAGGTAGGCGCCGGGAGTGAGAGAGACTTTAGTTTTTTGATGGTGGGGTTGGTGCTGGACGCTTCGCCGGCTGGCTGGTGTTGGCCGAAGACTGGCCCTGACCTGGTTTATGTTTGCCGCGTCCTCTCTGACCTGAAAACCTACTCTGTCTATGCCTGAACTGACCCTGGGGGGAGTGGGAGGACTTAGGCGGAAGAAAAGGTTTAGATCCCCCTGGCTGAGCTTTAGTAGTAGGCCTGGGTTTGGGGAAGTTAAATGCAGGTTTCTTAGAAGGGGTGGGACTGTGCTTAATGGCCTGTGCCATATTGAACACTGTTCGCCACACTTCAGGGGTCATTAAAGAGGGAGTAAGCACTGGTGACATAACCACCTGATTAGCAATGCGATCAGGTAGCTTGCGAACTAACGACATCCTACGATCTTGTCGTGCTCGTACCGCCTCAAGCAAGGCGGTACGTATGTCACCCAAGGATTGGATTGACGACTGAAGAATCAGTCGCCGGGATAACTCAACCGATCTTCGAGCATCCGCATCTGCGATTGCCTGAGTGGATCGTAATAAAGACTTAGCCACCTGCTGAGATACTATGTACTGTGAGAACAGGCGAAAAGCTTTTCCCCGTAGCCTAAATTCTCTGTCTAGGTGAGTAGGGGTAGGGGTAGTGAACGGGTCCTTCAGCTCACAAAGATTAATCTTAGGGGCAGCTAGAAATGAAACAAAGCTGACGGGACTCCGCCGGCAGAACCCACCGGCATGGAGAACCAAGAATGAGTATCCTGAGGTATCTGGTGGGAAGATTTAGAAGTGAAAGTGGTTGCAAAGTTTTGAGCCTCTACCCTCCCAATCTACCCAAGGTCCTGGTCCCAACTGTCCCACCTTCAAAACTGGATTAGCTGCTTCGTCTGTGACGGTCTGTAAATCTAGTTCAGGAGTGAGAGCTGACAGAGTCTTAATATCATTAAACCCATCCAGCTTAGACCAGTCTGAAAATAGTTTTTGAAGCTGAGGCAGGGGGCAAAGCAGGCTTAGAAGCATACACAAAATAATCTTGATGATAATAACTAGGTATAGCCTTGATGTTTACGTCCAGAACATTACCTAAAGTATCCATGGCCCTTAGTTTCTTTGACTTATTGCCCTGGATGACCCACTCACGCGGTACCGGGAGTTCCCCTGACAAAGTAGGTTGGGCAAGCTCTGGTTTAGAGGAGTTCAAAAGAACCCATGACTCGTCTGGCCCATAAAGTAAGGGCATAGCTACCTTTCTAAGAGGCGCTTTGTCTAGAGGGGGTGGATTGACATCCGTTATGACCCTGACATTTGAAGTTGTCAAAGCCGCCGTAGCAGGCCTATTGATCCCTGAGGTTAACAAAGTAGGAGGGTTAGGGATCTTAGATAAATCAATCGAAGTCATCAGAGGCCGTACCGTAGAACTTGTCGAGGGTCCGGGCACCACATTTTCAATTGCTGGTACCACAACTGCGCCGGCCACAGTGGCGCGATTAGCGAGACTAAGCCTCGATAATCTCGTAGTTTGTTCACTACGTGGCACATTAGTGACGCATCTGGCGGTGGAAAACAGATAGATGGAGCTCCATCTGTTCCAGTCTGTCACTAGGGCGTCTGGCCTCCCTGCCGGCGTTTTCGCCCGCGGGTGAGGTATAGAGGGAGTTTGTGAGTCTCCTCGGACGCAAAAAGATCCACTTGTGGATGGGAGAGCTCTGCAATCATTAGGTTGAAAATGGGTTGCTTGAGCTCCCATTCTACTGTCGTGCTCTGTCTCCGGGACAGAGCGTCTGCCCAGACGTTCGCTACGCCTGGGAGATAAGATGCGTGAAGATAAATATCTAGACTGTTGGCTAGAGCAAAAATCTCTTCAGACACGTTTAGCAACTTCCTTGACCTCGTTGACCCTTGTTTCTGAATACAGTGGACTGCATTCAGATTGTCCATTCTGAAGGCCACCGACTTGCCCCGTAACGCCGGGCCGTGAGCCTGAAGGAAATACAAGGGGACTAGTAATTCTTTGACATTGATGTGCGAGATTTCTAAGTGGGACCAAAGCCCCTGACCCTGGTGCCCCTGATTTGACTGAAATCCCCAACCTATTGTGCCTGACGCATCCGTGTCTACCCATACCGTTGGTGGAGGAGAGGTCCATGACATTATTGAGTGCAATGTTTCCCTCTTCGCCCAGACCGCTAGTAAGGTGTGGATTAATTTCGGGATGGGCCATAATTTTCCCGCCGGTAAGAGCGGGAAATATTTGTTGCCTTCCAATATTAATCGTTTTACTTTCAACCGGCCCAACTTGACAGTTAGTTGAATCCAGTTGAGAGAGCCGACCAGAGACTCCCAGACCCTTCGCGTCGTAGTCAGACTGTGAAGAAACCTGAACAGTTTCCTGCGAAACCTGTTGCGATTGTCCACACTCTGACTCAGAGTGAGAGCGGCGGTGTCCCAGACCAGCCCTATCCACTGAATTACTCGTGAGGGCACAAGGTTTGACTTTACCAGATTTACCTTGAACCCTAGAGTTTTGACATGATTTAAAATGATATTGACATGTTTTATGCATAATTGTTGTGTCTCTGCCACCACCAGCCAGTCGTCCAGATACCACAACACTCTGATCCCCTGTTTTAACAATGGCATCAGGGCTTGCCGGACTAGTTTTGTGAATAATCGAGGTGCCAGGTTCAAGCCGAACGGCATCCTCTGAAAACAAAATTTTGGTGCCTGATCCGTAAGGCCAAAAACCTTTGAAATCTTTTGTTGACCGATACGTGCCAATAGGCGTCTGTCAGGTCTAGTGAACACATCCAACCTCCCGGCGGAAGTGTTAGCCTGATTTGGTGTACTGTTAACATTCTGAAAGATTCGTTGTGAATGTGAAGATTCAGATAAGACAGGTCTACGACCGGCCTCATCTGAACACTGTCCCTTTTGGGAACCAAAAATAGTTTGGACGTGAATACAGGGTAATTTGGGGGACCGGGATGATGACATTCTTGGCAATCATTTCCTGGGCTAGTGACTCCACCTCTAAAGAAACCAAATTCGCCGTTGTCGGCTGATGTAAACGAGGTCGCCGGAGCCACTGCCAAGTGATGCCTTTGCGTGCCACCATCCGTGCCCAAGTGTTTAACGGCCATGCTTGGTGACACGTTCGGAACGACCCAGTTAGCAGACAAGGGTTCGCCGGCTGTACTACACTCGGTTCCTCCGGCCTTAAGGTAGGCGCCGGGAGTGAGAGAGACTTTAGTTTTTTGATGGTGGGGTTGGTGCTGGACGCTTCGCCGGCTGGCTGGTGTTGGCCGAAGACTGGCCCTGACCTGGTTTATGTTTGGCCGCGTCCTCTCTGACCTGAAAACCTACTCTGTCTATGCCTGAACTGACCCTGGGGGGAGTGGGAGGACTTAGGCGGAAGAAAAGGTTTGGATCCCCCTGGCTGAGCTTTAGTAGTAGGCCTGGGTTTGGGGAAGTTAAATGCAGGTTTCTTAGAAGGGGTGGGACTGTGCTTAATGGCCTGTGCCATATTGAACACTGTTCGCCACACTTCAGGGGTCATTAAAGAGGGAGTAAGCACTGGTGACATAACCACCTGATTAGCAATGCGATCAGGTAGCTTGCGAACTAACGACATCCTAAGATCTTGTCGTGCTCGTACCGCCTCAAGCAAGGCGGTACGTATGTCACCCAAGGATTGGATTGACGACTGAAGAATCAGTCGCCGGGATAACTCAACCGATCTTCGAGCATCCGCATCTGCGATTGCCTGAGTGGATCGTAATAAAGACTTAGCCACCTGCTGAGATACTATGTACTGTGAGAACAGGCGAAAAGCTTTTCCCCGTAGCCTAAATTCTCTGTCTAGGTGAGTAGGGGTAGGGGTAGTGAACGGGTCCTTCAGCTCACAAAGATTAATCTTAGGGGCAGCTAGAAATGAAAACAAAGCTGACGGGACTCCGCCGGCAGAACCCACCGGCATGGAGAACCAAGAATGAGTATCCTGAGGTATCTGGTGGGAAGATTTAGAAGTGAAAGTGGTTGCAAAGTTTTGAGCCTCTACCTCCCAATCTACCCAAGGTCCTGGTCCCAACTGTCCCACCTTCAAAACTGGATTAGCTGCTTCGTCTGTGACGGTCTGTAAATCTAGTTCAGGAGTGAGAGCTGACAGAGTCTTAATATCATTAAACCCATCCAGCTTAGACCAGTCTGAAAATAGTTTTGAAGCTGAGGCAGGGGGCAAAGCAGGCTTAGAAGCATACACAAAATAATCTTGATGATAATAACTAGGTATAGCCTTGATGTTTACGTCCAGAACATTACCTAAAGTATCCATGGCCCTTAGTTTCTTTGACTTATTGCCCTGGATGACCCACTCACGCGGTACCGGGAGTTCCCCTGACAAAGTAGGTTGGGCAAGCTCTGGTTTAGAGGAGTTCAAAAGAACCCATGACTCGTCTGGCCCATAAAGTAAGGGCATAGCTACCTTTCTAAGAGGCGCTTTGTCTAGAGGGGGTGGATTGACATCCGTTATGACCCTGACATTTGAAGTTGTCAAAGCCGCCGTAGCAGGCCTATTGATCCCTGAGGTTAACAAAGTGGGAGGGTTAGGGATCTTAGATAAATCAATCGAAGTCATCAGAGGCCGTACCGTAGAACTTGTCGTGGGAGCCCCCAAGTCCATTGTGGGGTTTTCCTGTTGTTGACCAAAAAATTTAGATAAAGCATGAGTAAGCAGCCCATTAATTTCTTGTGCCGTAACAAACTGGTTTGATGAAGAACTTACAGGTGAATCATTAGTATCCTGTGCGGCGTCCAAGCCTGAGCCTGACCCTTGTCCTTCCATCTCCGAAATTATAGAAACTTCATCTTTCTCCTCCTGATCCTCCTGAGAAGACCCCGCCGAGGCAGGGGTACCTTGTTGCCAAGATAAGTCTGGGATAGAGGATGGGATCGCCGCGTCCCTGTGGACATCGGCTACTGTGTGACTCGTTTGAGTTGGACGTGGGTGATCAGACCCTGGTTGCGCAAACCGCCAAACACCTAGGCCCTGGCCTACGCTCTCTTGAGAGTCTGAAACATTCTCACTTACTGAACCCCCTGAACTTTCCAATTCCAGGGTTAAAATATTAAGTGGCAAATCCTCTTTTGGGACAGGCACTGCACTGGACTCTTGGGCCTTAACACAAACTCTGTCTGGGGTAGAGGTACGATGAGATGCACTAGAAGTTGGTGAATGTCGAGAGGACTTCCGTTTATGAGAATCCTTTTTAGAGGATTTATGGCTACGGTGTGACCGCGAACTATTCTTAGATCTAGAGGAATCCTCGCCGTGACCACTGGTGGAACCTTCCGTCCTGCTCTTCTTACTCGCCGGTGAAGAGGCCCGACTAGATGACTGGTGTCTAAGAGGAGACCTAGACCGGGATCTCGCCCGAGACGAAGAGGCGGATACCGGGGGTGTAGGCTCTCTTGGGCGTTTAGGTGTAGCCGCAGAGGATACAGAACCCTGACCAGTCTCCGCCGGCTTAATACTCGTGACTCTAGAGGAACGTTTAGGGGGAGGGTGTTCGGAGAGCAATCTATCCCAAAGTGGGACGTTGTCACATTGAAGTGATTTATGTGCAACAATGGTAGTGTAGGCTGACATCTGTTGCCTAACCTCTCTTAAGGCTACCGCCGCGGTCTTATCATTATCACAAAGGACCTTTAAAGCTAATTGGGAGCAAAAAGAACAATTACGCATAACCCAGAGACCCCTTGAACGGTCTAGACATTTAACACACCTTATGCAACGGGTATGCGCAAAAATAGGGATACCAGCACAAGCAGTGGTAGTGCACAAAGCAAAAACTGGGGCCACGGTAGCCATGACAGAGACTGGTGGGAGGAAACTACCGCCGGGTCTGTATTGGTCCGCCGGAGCTCAGCTCTGGAAAAAAAGAAAATTTCCAGGAATTAATGCTCATAAGGTTAACCCAACATGTTCGCACAAGTGTTAATAACCCGCCGGGTAACGAGATGTAATGGCACAAACACAGCTCGCTACGCGGTGGGGTTCAGAAATCTAAACAAATCTTTTGTTAAAGAAAGTGAAGAATACCCTCTGATATAATATAACGGTCCAGCATGGCGCTTATAGTCTCTTGGTGGTGGCGACTGGCTCAAGATTCAATTTTGTAACAAAGCAACCCCCCAAAAGATGCCGGCCCTTGAAATATTTTAGTAGAATAGCACAGGGCAGGATGATACGAGATCTGATGTCTAACGAATTGTCACAAAAGATCGCCGTAAGTTAGAAGGCGGCGATACCTGCTTGTATCACTAAATTAACTGGTTAAATCGAAATCGAATTTTGTAAATTCCTTATTTCCTCCACCTAGGAGCACCCGCCGGGTGAGAAGAATCGATATATTAACCTAAATTGAACCTTCAATTGCCGTAAAAGTAAAGGCGGCGATACACATAGTATCACTAAATGGATTGGTTAACTAACTGAAAGACATAAGTCGTTCATCCCACCCTACCCAGGTGCACCCGCCGGGTGAGATGTCCAAACGTTAACCCCATAAGTTCCTGTCCCCACTTCTTTGTAAAAGATCGCCGGGGAGGAACGCCTAAAACAACAGCTAGGTTTTTCAAGTGGCTTTTGTAAAACCAGGTAGAAAAACTACATAACGTATGTCCGCATGAACAATCGTTTTATAGATGGGAACAGCCATCCCGCCGGGAATCAAAGGAGGCCTGAAACCAGGCATCCACAGAGACGCAGTCCTGGAGAGCCACAGACACCCCAACGCCGGGGAAACAAGCCAGTGTTAACAACCACGTGTGGCCCAACACGGCTCGCGGCCGGGATTTTCATGGTGAAACCGAGAAAACCCCGCCGGAAGGCAACCCACCCTGAACAGACACCATCTGAACAACAAGAGACACGAGGAGAGCCACGCACGACAACCCCAAGGTCACTCCATAATCCGTGGAATTAGCCAATACACAACTAAACCAGGAAACAATTATAGTCCGAGGAATTAGCCAATACACAACTAAAACCCGGATACACATGACACAGTAGGGCATATTTATCAATAATAAACAATAACACTAGTACATGTGGCAAAGCTACGAGCGGCTGGCTAGGCCTAGGTAGACGGCATAATAAAAGTTGAAATATACACAAACACTGGAATATCACAACAGGAACCACCGCCAACACACCACCGTAGCATAAACTTCCGACCAAGGGAAGACTGACTCGGGACCCAGAAAAAACTTCACTAAGTGAAGAAAAATACGCTGGGAACGTCAGAAACAAAGCTTACCTCATCAGAAAGATAAAAGGCAGCATTAACTAACGCGTAGTGAAAGCCGCCTGCATCACAAACTAACTCAGCTGTGAAAAAGTTCACATGTCCACAACGGGACCACGAGGGTACATCCGAAATAGATGCCCCATACACTCGACCCAAAATACACTGCACTGCGGGCAACCAGCCCAGGACACTCCTGCTACGCCTATCCTAACCTTACTCGATACATCCTAGAGTAAACAAATGAGAAAAAACTCACTAGGGACGCCACGAATGCGGAACTAGCGGAGCGTGGGGAGGCACGACGGGCAGGCTGAACGCAGAGCAGAGAAGGAAGAATGACGCCTGAATCAGCGTCTGGTCAGAAATCCACACAAGTACATCCACGATATGATGGAAAGCTTATTGGATAGTTATTCTTATTTTCTTTTTATTTTTATTTTTTACGAAGTTTTTTCGTAGTGAGAACCCAATTCATAATGACTGAAGCCATGAGTGAGGTCGCGTGCGCTCATGATGAAGGCTCCTCAGTTTTTTAAATGCTCTGCGCGGTAGATTCAAAACTACGGCGGATTAGTGTTTGAAGAGGATGCCTTATGTAATAGGCATGTTCGTCAATGATGGAGGGGCCACTAATAAATCTAAGGCAATTAGGTGTGTTGCTCATCGCCGCCAGCTCAGACACTCTGTTCCCGGTGGCCAAAGCCAAAAGGAATACAGCCTTTTTTAAGAGTAATGCAAAATCTGCAGTATTTTGGTACAGACGAGAGTGAAGTAAAGACAAAGCTTTGTCCAGAGACCAAGTAGGCATGAGCTGACGGGGAGGTGGGCGGAGTTTAAAACAAGCTCTCATAAAACCTGTTTCCTCCGCCACCGGTATGGAGAGACCTGTAAGGTCTAAAAAGGGCACTCTAATTGCAGTTAAGTGATTTTTTAATGTTACCACAGATAAATGTTTCTGCTCAAACAGATAATTTAAATAATTAAAAACTAAAGCTACTGATGGCACAGTCTGTTCTGTTCTAATGATCCAAGAAGTAAAGGCTTGCCAATGTGAGTGATACTGTCGTTTCGTAGACTGAGTATATTGATTTAATAATTTATTGGTCACATCTCTACCGTATGGTGCTAGCCACTTGGCCTCCTGAATGTCCATAATGCAAAAGTCAGCGAGGTCGCTAGGTTGCCAATCGTGTCTAAGTGGAAATACCCGACCGGGAGCGACACCGGGTGCGGGCACCACGTCTTCAATTGCTGGTACCACAACTGCGCCGGCCACAGGGGCGCGATTAGTGAGACTAAGCCTCGATAATCTCGTAGTTTGTTCACTACGTGGCACATTAGTGACGCATCTGGCGGCGGAAACAGATAGATGGAGCTCCATCTGTTCCAGTCTGTCACTAGGGCGTCTGGCCCCCCTGCCGGCGTTTTCGTCCGGCGGGTGAGGTATAGAGGGAGTTTGTGAGTCTCCTCGGACGCAAACAGATCCACTTGTGGATGGGAGAGCTCTGCAATCATTAGGTTGAAAATGGGTTGCTTGAGCTCCCATTCTACTGTCGTGCTCTGTCTCCGGGACAGAGCGTCTGCCCAGACGTTTGCTACGCCTGGGAGATAAGATGCGTGAAGATAAATGTCTAGTCTGTTGGCTAGAGTAAAAATCTCTTCCGACACGTTTAGCAACCTCCTTGACCTCGTTGACCCCTGTTTCTGAATACAGTGAACTGCGTTCAGATTGTCCATTCTGAAGGCCACCGACTTGCCCCGTAACGCAGGGCCGTGAGCCTGAAGGAAATACAAGGGGACTAGTAGTTCTTGGACATTGATGTAAGAGATTTCTAAGTGGGACCAAAGCCCCTGACCCTGGTGCCCCTGATTTGACTGAAATCCCCAACCTATTGTGCCTGACGCATCCGTGTCTACCCATACCGTTGGTGGAGGAGAGGTCCATGACATTATTGAGTGCAACGTTTCCCTCTTCGCCCAGACCGCTAGTAAGGTGTGGATTAATTTCGGGATGGGCCATAATTTTCCCGCCGGTAAGAGTGGGAAATATTTGTTGCCTTCCAATATTAAACGTTTTACTTTCAACCGGCCCAACATAACAGTTAGTTGAATCCAGTTGAGAGAGCTGACCAGAGACTCCCAGACCCTCCGCGTCGTAGTCAGACTGTGAAGAAACATGAACAGTTTCCTGCGAAATCTGTTGCGATTGTCCACACTCTGACTCAGAGTGAGAGCGGCCGTGTCCCAGACCAGCCCTATCCACTGAATTACTCGTGAGGGAACAAGGTTTAACTTTACCAGATTTACATTGAACCCTAGAGTTTTGACATGATTTAAAATGATGTTGACATGTTTGATGCATAATTGTTGTGTCTCTGCCACCACCAGCCAGTCGTCCAGATACCACAACACTCTGATTCCTTGTTTTAACAACGGCATCAGGGCTTGCCGGACTAATTTCGTGAATAATCGAGGTGCCAGGTTCAAACCGAATGGCATCCGTTGAAAAACAAAATTTTGGTGCCTGATCCGTAAGGCCAAAAAACCTTTGAAATCTTTTGTTGACCGATACGTGCCAATAGGCGTCTGTCAGGTCTAGGGAACACATCCAACCTCCCGGCGGAAGTGTTAGCCTGATTTGGTGTACTGTTAACATTCGGAAAGACTCGTTGTGAATGTGAAGGTTCAGATAAGACAGGTCTACGACCGGTCTCATCTGAACACTGTCCCTTTTGGGAACCAAAAATAGCTTGGACGTGAATACAGGGTAATTTGGGGGGACCGGGATGATGACATTCTTGGCAATCATTTCCTGGACCAGTGACTCCACCTCTAAAGAAACAAAATTCGCCGTTGTCGGCTGACGTAAGCGAGGTCGCCGGAGCCACTGCCAAGTGATGCCTTTGCGTGCCACCATCCGTGCCCAAGTGTTTAACAGCCATGCTTGGTGACACGTTCGGAACGACCCAGTTAGCAGACAAGGGTTCAGCGGCTGTACTCCCCTCGGATCCGCCGGCCTTAAGGTTGGCACCGGGAGTGAGAGAGACTTTAGTTTTTTGATGGTGGGGTTGGTGGTGCTGGACGCTTCGCCGGCTGGCTGGTGTTGGCCGAAGACGGGCCCTGACCTGGCTTATTATGGCCGCGTCCTCTCTGACCTGAAAACCTACTCTGTCTATGCCTGTACTGACCTTGAGGGGAGGGGGAGGACTTAGGTGGAAGAAAGGGCTTAGATCCCCCCGGCTGAGCTTTAGCGGCTGGCCTGGGTTTGGGGAAGTTAAAGGCAGGTTTCTTAGAAGGGGTGGGACTGTGTTTAAAGGCCTGCGCCATATTAAACACCGTTCGCCACACGTCAGGGGACATTAAAGAGGGAGTAAGCACTGGTGACATGACCACCTGATTCGCAATGCGATCAGGCAGTTTGCGGACTAAAGACATTCTGAGGTCTTGTCTCGCTCGTACCGCCTCAAGCAAGGCGGTGCGGATGTCACCCAGAGATTGGATTGACGACTGAAGAAGCAGTCGCCGGGACAATTCAACCGAACGTCTGGCATCCGCGTCTGCGATTGCCTGAGTGGACCGGAGCAAAGACTTTGCTACCTGTTGAGACACTATGTATTGAGAGAACAGGCGAAAAGCTTTCCCCCTTAGCCTAAATTCTCGGTCTAGGTGAGTTGGGGTAGGGGTAGGGGTAGTGAAAGGGTCTTTTAGCTCACAAAGATTAATTTTAGGGGCAGCTAAGAAAGAAAACAAAGCTGAAGGGACTCCGCCGGCAAAACACACTGGCATGGAGAACCACGAATGAGTATCTTGAGGGATCTGGTGGGAAGTTTTGGAAGTAAATGTGGTCGCAAAGTTTTGAGCCTCTGTCTCCCAATCCACCCAAGGTCCTGGACCCAACTGCCCCACCTTCAAGACTGGATTAGCTGCTTCGTCTGTGACGGTTTGTAAATCAAGTTCTGGAGTGAGAGCTGACAGAGTCTTAATGTCATTAAACCCATCCAGCTTAGACCAGTCTGAAAACAATTTTGAAGCTGAGGCAGGGGGTAAAGCTGGCTTAGTAGCATACACAAAATAGTCTTGGTGATAATAACTAGGTATAGCCTTTATATTAACGTCTAGTACATTTCCCAAAGTATCCAAGGCCCTTAATTTCTTTGATTTATTGCCCTGGATGACCCACTCACGCGGTACTGGGAGTTCCCCTGACAAGGTAGGTTGGGCGAGCTCTGGTTTAGTGGGGATCAAAAGGACCCATGACTCGTCTGGTCCGTAAAGCAAGGGCATAGCTACCTTTCTGAGAGGCGCCTTGTCTAGAGGGGGTGGATTGACATCCGTTATAACCCTTACATTCGAAGTGGTCAATGCCGCCGTAGCAGGCCTAGTAACCACTGATGGTGACAGAGTGGGAGGGTGAGGGATCTTAGTTAAAGCCATAGAAGTCATCAGAGGCCGTACCGTAGAACTTGTCGTGGGAGCTCCCAAGTCCACTGTGGGAGTTTCCTGTTGTTGGCCAATTTTTTTAGATAAAGCATGACTAAGTAGCCCATCAATTTCCTGTGCAGTGACAAATTGACTTGATGATGTACTCACTGGTGAATCATTAATATCCTGCGCGGCGTCTAAGCCTGAACCTGACTCTTGCCCTTCCATATCCGAAATTATTGAAACCTCGTCTTTCTCCTCCTGTTCCTCCTGAGAAGATCCCGCCGAAGCTGGGGTACCTTGTTGCCAAGATAAGTCAGGAATAGAGGATGGGATCGCCGCGTCCCTGTGGACGTCAGCTACTGTGTGACTAGTTTGAGTCGGAAGTGGGTGGTCAGACCCCGGCCGAGAAAATCGCCAAACACCGAGGCCTTGGCCTACACTCTCTTGGGAGTCTGAAACACTCTCAATCACTGATCCCCCTGAACTCTCCAATTCCAGGGTTAAAATGTTAATGGGTAAATCATCTTTAGGTACAGGCACCGTACTGGACCCTTGAGACCTAACACAAACTCTGTCTGGGGTAGAGGTACGATGAGAAGCACTAGAAACTGGCGAATGTAGGGAGGTCGTTCTTTTATGGGAATCCTTTTTGGAAGATTTATGGCTACGGTGTGACCGTGAACTACTCTTTGATTTGGAGGATTTATCGCCGTGACCACTGGTGAAACTTTCCGTCTTACTCTTCTTACTCGATGGTGAAGAGGCAAGACTAGATGGCTGGTGTCTGAGAGGTGACCTAGACCGAGATCTCTCCCGAGACGAGGAGGCGGTCGCCGGGGGTGTAGGCTCTCTTGGACGTTTCGGAGTAGCAGCAGAAGACACAGAACCCTGACCAGTCTCCGCCGGCTTATGACTAGTTACTCGAGAGGAACGTTTAGGGGGAGGGTGTTCGAAAAGCAGTCTATCCCAAAGAGGGACGTTGTCACATTGAAGTGACTTATGAGCTACAATCGTAGTATATGCTGACATCTGTTGCCTAACCTCTCTTAATGCGACTGCTGCGATCTTATCATTGTCGCGGAGGACCTTGACACTTAATTGGGAGCAAAAGGAACAGTTGCGCATCACCCACAGACCCCTTGAACGGTCTAGACATTTAACACACTTGATGCAAAGAGTGTGCGCAAAAATAGGGATACCGGCACAGGTAGGGGTAGTGCATAAAGCAAAGACTGGGGCCAAGGTAGCCATGACAGAGACTGGTGGGGAAAACTACTGCCGGGTCTGTATTGGTCCGCCGGAGCCCAGCTCTGGAAAAAAAGAAAATTTCCAGGAATTAATGCTCATAAGGTTAACCCAACATGTTCGCACACAAGTGTTAATAACCCACCGGGTAACGAGATGTAATGACACAACGATCACAGCTCGCTACACGGCGGGGTTCAGAATATCTAAACATATCTTTTTAAGAAAGTGAAGAATACCCTCTGACATAATATAAAGGACCAGCATGGCGTTTATAGTCTTTCTGGTGGTGACTGTTTCAAGATTCAATTTTTTTTGGAAAAACAACCCCCCACAAAGACGCCGGCCCTTGAATTATTTTAGTAGAATAACACAGGGCAGGCTGATACGAGATCTGATTTCTAACGAATTGTCACAAAAGATCGCCGTAAGTTTGAAGGCGGCGATACATAAACGTATCACTCAATTAAGTGGTTAATCGAAATTGAATTGTAAATTCCTTATTTCCTCCACCCAGGAGCACCCGCCGGGTGTAAAAACGATGTTAACCCTAATTGAACCTTCAATCGCCGTAAGTGTAAAGGCGGCGATACATATAGTATCACTAAAATGGATCGGTTAACTAACTGAATGACTTAGTTGTTCATCCCACCCTACCAAGGTACACCCGCCGGGTGAGATGTCAAAACGTTAACCCCATAAGTTCCTGTCCCCACTTCTTTGTAAAAGATCGCCGGGGAGGAAAGCCCTTAACAACAGCTAGGTTTTTCTGTGGTTTGTAAAACCGGGTAGAAAAACTTCATAACATATGTCCGCATGAACAATGTTAGATGGGTACATCCACTCCGCCGGGAATCAAAGGGAGCCTGAAAACAGGCACCAACACAGAGACGCAGTCCTGGAGAGCCACAGACACCTCATCGCCGGGGACACAAGCCTGTGTTGAAACCACGTGTGGCCCAACACGGCTCTCGGCCGGGTTTTTTTCATGGTGAAACCGAGAAAAACCCGCCGGAAGGTAACCCACCCCGTTCAGAAACCATCTGAACGTACATCGGACTCGAAGGAAAGCCAAGCACGACTAGCCTAGGTCCACACAATAATCCGTGGAATTAGCCAATACACAACTAAACCAGGAAACAAACATAGTCCGTGGAATTAGCCAATACACAACTAAACCCGGATACACATGACACAGTAGGGCATATTTATAAAATAAACAATAACACTTGTACATGTGGCAAAGCTACGAGCGGCTGGCTAGGCCTAAGTAGACGGCATAAGAAATGTTGAAATATAAACAAAAACACTGGAAATATAACAACAGGAACCACCGCCAACACACCACTGTAGCAAATACTTCCGACAAAGGGAAGACTGAATCGGGACCCAGAAAAATACGCTGGGAACGTCAGTAAGCAACGCTTACCTCATCAGAAAGATAAAAGGCAGCATAAATAACGCGTAATGAAAGCCGCCTGCATCACAAGCTAACTCAACTGTGAAAAGATCACAAGTCCACAACAGGACCACGAGGGTACATCCGAAATAGATGCCCCAAACACACGACCCAAAATACACTGCACTGCGGGCAACCAGCCCAGGACACTCCTGCTACGCATATCCTAACCTTACTCGATACATCCCGGAGTAAACAAATGAGAAAAAACTCACTAGGGACGCAGCAAATGCGGAACGAGCGGAGCGTGGGGAGACACGTCCGGGCAGGCTGAGCGCAGAGCAGAGAAGGAAGAATGACGCCTGAATCAGCGTCTGGTCAAAGATCCACACAAGTACATCCACGATATGATGGAAAGCTTATTGGATAGTTATTCTTATTTTCTTTTTGTTTTTATTTTTTACAAAGTTTTTTCGTAGTGAGAACCCAATTCATAATGACTGAAGCCATGAGTGAGGTCGCGTGCGCTCATGATGAAGGCTCCTCAGTTTTTTAAATGCTCTGCGCGGTAGATTCAAACTACGGCGGATTAGTGTTTGAAGAGGATGCCTTATGTAATAGGCATGTTCGTCAATGATGGAGGGGCCACTAATAAATAGTCCCCTGGGGGTAAGGGAATAGAATATGCCCCACGTGCCTCCTGCGTGTCGTAAAAGACGCCTAAAGAGGTTGGGTTGGAGGGCTTGCGACCCCCCACCTGTGAAAAATACATACTGCAACAATGAACGAACGAATAGTCTCAGATGTGGACGGACCTAATGTTGACGAACCCATGGACAGTCTTAGAGTTACGGAATGAAGGCGTCGACTGACTTTGGACAGGTGCATGGGGGCGTTTCGTTCGTGGCCATCCCTTCGGGGATCACGGCGTCAGGCAATAGATAGATAGATAGATATATTTCCTCACAGAGAGGAACAAAATTTATGTGAGCAACTGTATAGTTTATATAATTAATAAGGAAGCAAACATATGAAGCAAACAGAAATATAGAATAATAAATAATAATAACAATAACAATCTGTCACTCTCCACTCCAACACTTGCCAGTGTGTACTTACATGTGTAATATTATTGTAATGCTTAGTGTGTGGAATTTGGGTGTGAGTATCCTTGGAGTACCACATTTATTCATTACTTTAATTGATTTCATTAGTTAGGTTTATTTGTAAATTAATTGGTGGGTTGGTGAAAACAAATATGATTTACTAATATATGAATATATGATATATTGAATGGGAGGTTTGACGTACCTCCCAAGCCACCAAATAGGAAAACCTACTATTTGGTAGTAGTCTTGGAAAATCCAACGTCAATTGCAATGACGACTTGTCTATTTTGACTGCTATGTCGTCATCCCAACCGCGGTTAAAAAAGAAAACGTCTAGAGTCTACTCCTTAACTTGCTCTAGGAGATGTTGTACACTAACCAAAACTACCACCGAAGGTGAAAAAAGCATAGAAGAGAAGAAACAGGAATTTATCTTAGTTACAGTTGAGACCCATCCCGTGTTCTGTTGGCGCAGACTCCTGTCGAACCTGCGCATGAGCGACCTTCGCTTGTCATAACAAATTTCACGTAGACAGAAGAGCGAGGATGGGCAGGGGAACGGCGTGTGGGAGAGTACTATGTACGTTGGATTTTCCAAGACTACTACCAAATAGTAGGTTTTCCTATTTGGTAGCTTGGGAGGTACAGTTGGTCAAAATTCCAGCTGACCCACCCTCGCTCTGGGGCTCGCAGAATTATCTGGCAATACTGGTGTAGGAAGGTGTGTCTTACAAAGATTGGGATTGGTAGATCTGATTTCGGCTATATCATTGTTAGAACATATACTTAACAAGAGAAAGTAAGCCTATCTCAAATAAAAATGCATACATCGCATGATCCCGAAAATTCACCCAAAGTTCGTAGATTTGCTTAAATATTCAAGTTATTATATCCACTGATTGGCAACGCATATAAAACCTTCTGGCTGCCACTACATACTTTACTCGATTTTATAAGAATACATATTTCTGTTTTGTTGGTGGCTGCTTAATGAAGGAGCATTTAGTCTTCACAATGTGAACATTACATAGTCAAATTTGCAGTAATGTACAGGACAGACACAGGTAACACATTAATGGCAAGTGGTATCCCTGCACCACTACACCAGTATTGCCAGCTAATTCTGCGAGCCCCAGAGCGAGGGTGGGTCAGCTGGAACTTTGACCAACTGTACGTCAAACCTCCCAATTTGTAAGTAGTCTTGGCAAATCCAACGTCAAGGCTGCGTAACAAATTGGAGGAGGACATCCAAGCCCAATTACCAAATACAGATGCAAAACAAAAATATGAATGACAAAGAAACACAAAATAAACAAGAGAGTTTAATAAAAAGTGTGAAAAAAATGAGGAGTAGTTGTTGTTGTTGTTGCTGTTCCCCAGGCTGTCTGGCCGAACAGCCCCAAGGTCCCGAGCAAGGCCAAGGCCATAAACGAGCGCCCCGACAAAACCCTCCCTGCTTACCACTAATAAAGCCCGGGTGACCGAAGCCACTCCAAGGCAGGGAGCTGAGGAGGGTGCGGAAACACCCGGGAAATCAAAGCCCCACCCAAGGCCTTGTGCCCCTCAGCAATTATGAAGGGAAAGTTGAGGGGCAAAGGAAAAATGTGACGCTTTGGTTTCCAATCTGCCAACCTCTAGGTTGGCAGTTTTTTGGGGGGGAAATGCAATCCTTTCATGGGAAGTGAACCTGGCTCTTGGTCTACTCTGACCTAGTGTGTGGGGTTTCACTGGAACTTTTTGTAGGTTCACCTGTGTACTGCTTCCATATTGGTGGGGCCTTTTGCTTCCCTTCCATTAGGGGGGAGGGGGGGATATCTCCTTCACTGGGAAGTTGCTCCAGGCTCAAGGTCTAGTTTGCGCTGTGTGGCGACTTTCTGTCCTGGTGCCTGTAGTTTTTCATGGGGATCCCTAGGGGTTTTTGTGCATGCTAAATTTGCTTGCTATGATTACTTCCTCATATCTGGGTGTCATTAATGGAGTCCATACCTGGAATACTGCCTAACCCTATCCTACTGTGAGGTTTTGTCTGATTATGCGCTAACAGGGTTTTTCTTTCCGGGTGTAGTGGTTATGTCACGTCCTGCCTGCTCACGCACAGGGTGTGGGAAACGGGCCTTGGGAGACGGCCATGCAGATTGCTGTATTCATGTGGCCAGCTACCACAGGCACGGGTTTAACCCTCGTCGGTGTGGGCCGTGTCTTGTGGACCTCATGATCCTGGAGTCTCGCCCTACATCGCCGGAGGTTGGGGATGGCCAAGTCCCGCCTCTATGCCACTTGGAAGTCCCTTTCCCAATATGTCAGGGACTCCATGCATCGGATCCCTCGCTTTCTGGACGACAGTGTGAGGTTGCTGCTGGACCTCCCTCTGTCATCGCCGGCTGGGCGCCTGTCCGCCCTGACTCAAGTGCCGGCCTCTGCAGACACTGGGAGAAAGAAGAAGCGTCGCAGGTCCCGCTCACCCTCACCTCGTCGCCAGAGGTCCCACTCGCCTCCTCGGTATGCCGTCTCTTCCAGTCCGGACAGGGGCAGTACGACCTTCCGGACAAAGTGGCGTGGCCCCAATGTTACCGCCTTGCCCCCTGTCGTGGCGCCACCATTCTCGCCATCTCGCCGTACGACCCATGACCTCATCAAGGAAATTGAGGTCGTGAAGGCCGGGGAGCCCCATCGCCCTTCGTCGCCTGTGCCCCTGGTGGCCCTGTCCACTCCTCCGTCTCGAGCTGCTTCCCTCTTCTAGTCGGTCCCCACGTCTTTAGCTTCTTCCCTTTCACCACATGCGTCGGCTTCAAATGTCGATCCTGCTTTTGCCTGTGGCCAGCCTTCTCCCACTACTGCTGATCGGGACGTGTCGCCATTGGCATCCCCCTTACGTCGTCCGCATGAGGTAGAGCAGGGTGGCCGTGAGGAAGACTTGTCGTCGGACAAGCAAGGGGTAGCAGTGGGCACTGTGGAACCTGGAGAGGATGCTTGGGAGGAGGAGGACGGGGCTATGGACGAGGACTCTCCTCGTCGCTCTCCCTCCTATACGCCTCGCCCTCGGGTTGGACGCCGTCGCCGCCTTCGATCTTTTTCATCGTCTCCCTCGGAAGCCGCTGCAGACCCTGCATGGCTGCAGGACATTGCCGCCCTGCGTGAGGAGCAGGGGCTGGCCCAGGATGCGAACGCAGAACTGTTCGACGCTCTGCGGGAAGAGCAGGTGAAGGCTCAAGAGGCAAACATTGAACAGTTTGCCGCCCTGAGGGAGGAACACGCTCAACAGTTTACCTCCCTCCAGGAAGCACTTGCTCGTCTCGCAGAGGCTGTGGTACGACCGTCCCCTATCCCTCCGGTTGTATCTGTGGTTACTCCTCTCCCACCTATGGAGGAACACCTGCCTACAGCGCCCGCTCACCCTGTGGCTGCTGCTCCGCATGATCCTCCCCCTGCCCTTTCTCAGGCTGCCACGGCATCTCTTGTCGTGCTGCCTGGGAGCGGGCTGGGGTTGGTTGGTCAGCCCGTCAGCATTCCTTCTTTAGGGCGCTTTAAGATCCCTAAACGAAGGTTTCCTGCCCTTTATGGGGAACCTTCGGCATGGAGGAACGTGACGGCCTCACATCCGGAGCGTGCGGCCCTGCACCCACAGGGGGAGCGTCCTGTGGCTTCAAATTGGACAATACAGGTCAATGCCAAAGGCCAATTCAGGGCATTAACTCCGGATGGACTCGTGCCAGAGGTGGACATCCGGGCTCACCCAGGACGGTCCGATTTACAGTTCTTCATGTACCGTCCGAAGGTGTCCCCCTCTGGTTCGACCAAACTTTGGTCGGGCTACTCCCGACAGGACATCCACGTCGATGCCCCCGCTCTGTCGGCCATTGCGGGGATCCCTCTGCTCAAGAGTGTCCGGGACCAGGAGGGAGCCCTGTGTCTGGAACTCCCACTTCTTGAGGAAGGACCTTGGGAGCTGTGGCTGGCAGAGGGGGTGGACTTCGGTGTGCGGTCTGCGGAATGTTCGTCTCCGTTTTTACCTATGGAACCCACCTTCATGTCGGGATTAGTCCTATCGTCGTCGGGGATGCCTGCCAAGTATTGGTCTTGGCTGAATGCCCCTAGGGTTTCTTTTGATAGGATGTCTGATCCCTTCATGCCCCCTGATAAGAGTGCCCTCGAGCGAGATCACCGGCTTCGATAGCGCGCTGCTCGCTTGCTCTCTACCCTCTTGGTGCAGTTTCAGCTGGCTCGGCTTCATCTCCGGCTTAATGAAGCCCAGCCTGCTGGTGATCTGCGGCAGGGTGGGGAGCACTTGCGGCGCGCCCACCTGCAGATGACTCTGAACTCCGTGGGGGACCTTCGCCATGCCGTCCATGAGGCTGCTCGTTCTCGTCAGTCTCTTAGGGTGGCATTCTGCAAGAAGGCCCCCTCCGAAGTTCGGACGAAGCTCCTGTGCTCTGAGCTCTCGACGGAGGGTCTTTTCTAGGATGGGGCTTGGCAGGAGGCCTACCTCAATGCGGCTGCGGAGCGCTTTGCGCCCCTGCGGAAAGGGGCGTCGAAGCCCTCAGCAGCCACTTCCTCCTTCAGTCGGGGGGGGAAGGCCGGACCGTCGCGGGGACGCCCGTCTTGGAGTGCTGGGAAACCTAGGGTGATGGGCGGCCGATCGCAGCGACCCTACGATTGTCGCTCACCGCCTCGTCCTCGGTAACTAAGCATTGAGGCTTCCTCTCGGCGGTTCGACCAGAGGCAGGGGCAAACTCGGCCGGCGCAGGATGCTCATCGCCCGTTTCGGAGAGGCGGCGGGAACCGGGGGGGAGGTAGTCGTGGGGGCCAGTCCCGCCGTGACAAGTCTGGGGAGCACTCCGTGTCAAAAAACACGTAGTGCCTCCTGGACTGTCCCCTCTTCCCTCTCCCGACCGTCTCGCCGAATCGGTGGTGAGCTTAACACAAGGCGCTCATACCGGGTTCTTTCGTCCCCACTATCGGCAATGGCCCCGCCGATCGTGGGCACGTCAGGTAGTGAAGCGGGGTCTGTCCTGGAGGTGGCGGTCAAGACCTTCCCTCAGGCGGCCTCCCCAACATCGACCAGTGTCTCAAGACGTTGCCAAAGTGATTCAGTCCATGCACGAGGGTGGGATAATTCGGGAGGTCACGTCTCAGCAACGTGTCTTCCTATCACATGTATTTCTGGTCCCCAAGAAGGACTGCGATGCGATGAGACCGGTGGTAGATCTGTCCAGCTTAAACCAACATATCGTGAACACCCGATTTCGGATGCTCACCATCAGTCAAGTGCGGCTGGCGCTCCGGCCCGGTTCTTGGGTGGTGACCCTGGATCTCAAGGACGCTTACTGGCATGTGCCTATAGCTCCTCGGTTCCAGGGTTATCTGGTGCTCCAGTCGCACGAGCGGGTGTTCACGTTCGACAGGTTGCCGTTCGGCCTCAATATCGCACCGCGGTTCTTTACGAAACTCGTAAAACAGGCTTTGACTCCCCTGCTCCATCAGGGGATTCAGATCCTGTTTTACTTGGACGATTGGCTGATCTCCGCAGACTCTCCAACATACTGTGTAAGGGACACATTACAAGTAATACAACATATCACTCGTACCCAAGTCGTGCTTGACTCCGTCGCAAGTAGTGACGTGGGTAGGCCTATACTGGGATATGACGAGCGCGACAGTCAGACAGAGTCGGGTGAATGCGGCAAAACTTCGGAGGAAGCTTTTTGCCACGTTGCACTCGGTCTCCATTACCAGGAAACTGTGGGACTCGCTAGTCGGGTCCCTCAATATATACAGTAAACAACCACAGGGAC
The DNA here is from genome assembly GCA_032716605.1 of Paralithodes platypus. Lineage (NCBI taxonomy): Eukaryota > Metazoa > Arthropoda > Malacostraca > Decapoda > Lithodidae > Paralithodes > Paralithodes platypus. The sequence continues at coordinate 19,425,972 of CM064557.1, read as the reverse complement.
ATCACACACCCCTGTTTCAAACCAACATTCAGGTCAAAGAACTCGCTCTGCTCACTCTCCACACGTACTGCCGCCTTTGCACCCTTAGGGGTTATGGTCTTCGAAAGGGGTGAAGTCACAGAGTGTGAGGTGAAGCTGAACGGTCAGGCTATGGAGATCGTCAACTGTTTTAAGTATCTGGGCAGTGTGTTGAGTAAAGATGGGACTATGGATGAAGAAGTGCGGGAGAGGGTACAACAGGGGAAGAGGGTTGTAGGAATGCTAAAAGCAGTAACAAGAAATAGGGTGGTCAGTATGGAAGTGAAGAAGTCCTTGCATGACAGTGTGGTAATCCCGACACTGACTTACGGAAGCGAAGCATGGACATTGTTTTTTTTTTTTTTTTTTTTTTTTAAGAGACAATGAACGGAGGAAGGAAAAACACAGATAAAACAAAAAGGTCCATGTGCCTAAAGGCATCCTCCATTCATAAAATGTTTGTAACAACTGGATTTAAACATTTGTTGATTGTAAGTTTGTGGAAAGCAATTCGAGGGAAGTGAATTCCAAAGAGTAGTAGCTCTGGGGATAAATGAATTCTGATAAGCAGAAGTTCTGCATTGTGGAGGAGAAAGTGTAAATTCATGGGCGCTCTCAGCTGCCCTAGTTCTACGGGGAAAGATGTGGAGAGGCGGCACAATTGAAGCAAGTTCCTCGGAACAATTGCTGTGAAAATATCTGTAGAATAATGCAAGGGATGCAACGTTTCTTCGTATGGCTAATGTAGGAAGGTCCTGTGTGATTGCAGGGTTATTGATTAATCTAATAGCTTTATTTTGAATTTTGTCCAACTGCCTCAATGCAACCACTCCACTTCCACCCCACAGAGGTGAACAGTAATCCATCTGAGAGCGCACATGACTTTTATATATTACGGCCAACTGCTCGTCAGTGAAGAATTCTCGAACTCTGTACAGGAGTCCCAGTTTTTTAGAGGCATTCTTAGCAATGCTTCTAACATAATGTGTCCAGCTCAAGTTAGTAGTTAATGTTACACCGAGAATGTCAATACTAGGGGAAGTGGGAATATTTACATCATTAAAAAATATATGGGAGTCAGTGAGATTCTGTCGGTTAGAAAATTGAATGAACTTGGTTTTCTGTGCATTAAAGGAAACTAGATTCTCTTGTCCCCATTCATTAATTCTAGAAAGGTCCTGGTTCAGAGAAATTGCAGTGTTTATTTTTGAATTTATAAGATCGGGTTGGGTGAAAGAATTGGTAAATGTGAAGGAACTGTGGAGTGTTGAGTCATCTGCGTAGGAATGTATTGGATTATGAGTGGTAGATATGAGATCATTGATATGAATGAGGAACAGAGTTGGGGCCAAAACTGATCCCTGGGGAACACCAGCATTTATTGAGTGAAATTGAGAATAAAGGCCATCTACCATTACACGTATTTTTTCTGTTATGAAGATAAGAAGAAATTAGTGGAACTAATGATGCAAGGCCGTAGTGTGACATCTTCGACAATAAGGATTGATGCCAGACTCTATCAAATGCCTTTGATATATCCAGTGCTATTGTATGTGTTTCACCATGTTGGTCTGTAGCTTGGTTGATTTGATGCGTAAGAAGGCAAAGAATGTCTGCAGTTGATCGACATCGTCTAAAACCATATTGCCTATCACTGATTAATTTATTATTCTCCAGATGCTTAATTATGTGATTATTTAATATAATTTCAAAAACTTTGCCAAGAGTGGAAGTTATAGCTATTGGTCTGTAGTTTGATGGATCTGAAGAGGCACCTTTTTTAGGAACTGGATGGATGTTTGCTTCTTTCCAGGGTACTGGGAAGCATGAGGTATGAGTACACAGACGGAAAAATTTTGCCAATACAGGAGCGAGCACCAAGGAGCAATTCTTAAGTACTATTGGAGGAATTTCATCTGGACCAGGAGCCTTATCTACTGAGAGATTCTGCAAAATAGTTTTGACATGTCTGGTGTGGATCTTAAGTGAGGGAATTTCAGGTGAATTAAAATTAAGTACAGGGACATCTTGATTTATTTCATCTAAGGTTGAGTTGGTGGAGAAAATATCTGCAAGAAGGTTAGCTTTACCTCGTGGGTCACTTACAAGATTGCCAGTCGGAGATTTTAATGGTGGAATGGATGAAGCAGTAGTGAAGTTGGATTTGAATGAGTTAAGAGTAGACCAAAATATTTTGTTATCATTTGGATTATTTAGAAGTTTATTTGCCTGCTTATGGAGAAAGTTTGATTTAGTTAGGTTTAATACAGTTTTGGCATGATTTCTGATGTTTCTAAAGTAATTAAAGGCTTCATGTGTTTTTGATCTTGTGTATGCATTGTAGGCTATTGCTTTTTGTTCAGTTACTCTAGCACAATTATGGTCAAACCATTTAGGTGAATTAGATCTTTTACTGTACTTTTGATGAGGAATAAAAGTTTCCATTCCAATTTTTACAAAATCTTGTATGTGGCTCAAGGTGGAGTGTGCATCATTAGAAAAGAAAGAGGTCCAGGGAATATCAATAAAGAAACCTTGAAGACCCTCCCAGTCTGCCCTATCGTAATGCCATTTAGTCACCAAAACAGGTTCAGAGTGGGAAGGTGTGGTAGGTGATACACAGGTGGCCTGTATCAGACAGTGATCAGAAGATCCAAGTGGGGACCTCACTGTAACATCATAATTTTCTGAATTGGTTGTTAAAAATAAGTCCAGTAGGTGGGAATTATGATTAGGATTATCTGGTACACGGGTGGGTTGGTTGACTAGTTGAATGAGATTAAATGAGTCTGCAAATAGCTCACATTCAAGACCAGCATCATCAGTCCTGGCTGAATGAGTGAGCCATTCAACATTATGGACATTAAAATCACCCAACACAGTGATTTCAGAAGAAGCATTTAAGTTGAGGACACTGAGTTGTGAGGACAGAGAATCAAAAAGACTTTGCTCTGGAGGAGTATTTGGGGAACGGTAGATGCAACATATGTATTTAAATTTACCAGCAGAAATTAATTTGTATATAGAATAATCAAAATAGGGACAATTGAAACTAGTAACCTCCTCCAGGGCAATTTCAGATTTTGCGAAGCAACATACACCACCTTTAGGTCTGAAATTTTGGAGCAGTTGATAACCTGGAAAATTAAATCTAGATGTGTCAGATGTGGATGTTACTTGAGTCTCTGTCAAAAAAAGGAGAGTAGGGGATTCTGCTTGAAGAAATTGGTGTACAGAATTGATGTTAGAGTGAAGTCCCCTTATATTACTAAAGAAATAGCTGTACTGACAAGCAGCTTTGGGACGTTGCAATGCTCTTGACACAGTCGCATGATGACGACCGGGAGGGCCCTGTGTCAATAACCCAACCCTGCCGGGGGTGGATATCCGAGGGACCACCAGGTTTGCTCTTAACAATTGTACTGCCATATTTATAAGGTAAGTGTATGGTGTTACATGTATGATATGTAGTGGGAAGAGTAGTATTTTATGGATAGAGGATAGCGATGTAGGGCAATGTCGTGAAGTTGGATGTGTATGTTATATAAAGAGGTTGAGAGACTCAGACCAAGAGTGAGAGCAGTGGAAATGAATTACTTAAGGAGTGCGTGCGGAGTTACATGGAGGGATAGACAGACTAATGAGGAAGTAAGAAGGAGGTGTGGTGTGGAGGTAGATGTGCTGGAAAGTGTGAAAAGGAACAACTTGAGATGGTTCGGCCATATGGAACGTATGGAAAGCGAGAGAATGACTAAGAGAGTGTACGAGAGCGAGGTGGAGGGACAGAGAGGGAGAGGTAGACCGAATGAGAGGTGGAAGGATGGAGTGAGGAAGTAGATGAACGAAGGCGGTGCTGGTTGGGGGGAGGGGCGTCGACTGACTGGGGACAGAGGTGCATGGGGGCGGTTCGTTCGTGGCCACCCCTTCGGGGATCGCGGCGTCAGGCAATAGATAGATAGATAGATAGACCAAACAGTTCTATCGGTTGCAATGGTGTTTCATTAACTTAACTTTTTGTTTGAATCCCGTCACAACATGTACAACACCCTTAGGAACTACCTGTCTGCCATACGGGAGCCTTTTGAGCGCTTAACGGGGTTGGCCGTACCTCAGCGAGAGCTGGATTTCTTCATGAAAGCCTGCTTTAGGCTTATGCCACCCCCGCGTCAGATTCCCTCTCAGTGGTCTCTGGCGGAAGCTCTCAAATTCCTATCTTCACCCACTTACACTACCAACCCAACACCTGAGCACTTACTTGAAAAGACATTGTTTCTTCTTGCGTTAGCTACGGGAGAGAGAGTCTCGGAGTTGGCTGCCATGTCTAGGGACCAGAATTGCTTGCTATTTTCTCCTATCCTCGAGGCGGTCACTTTGGCTCCGTCTGTTCATTTTGTGGCTAAGAATGAACGTGAGACGCACGTTTTTAAGCCGTTCATTGTGCCGGCTTTAAAACGAGGACGTGTTCATCATACGCTATGCCCGGTGAAAGCTTTGCATACGTATGTACACTCCGCCAGGCCGGTGTCGGGGGCGGCGCTGTGGGTGGCACCAAAGACCGGTAGGAGACTCGACAAAAGTGCTGTGGGACTTCGCCTGTGTCGGGTTATTCGTGCCAGCAATCCTAATCTTCAAGGGTCGGCTCACGACATACGATCGTATGCTGCTACGATTCGTTTGCTGAATAATCATTCACTAGTTGACATTTCCGACACAGGGCTGTGGTCTTCCCACAACACGTTTGTCTCCTCCTATCTGTCCATGTCCATGGGCAGACCGGGTCGTCCTTGTGTTGCGTTGGGCCAAAGGGTTCACTAGGGGTATTACCAGTACTGTTCATTCAGTCTGTGTTCCTCCTCCTATCCTTTCCTTTCCATTTGGGGGGGGGGGTTATTATGAAGTACATGCACTTATTACCTAGGATTAAGGGGTTAATCTACTCTTAAGTTTACATTTTATATGTTTTCTTACCTAGGTTAAGAAGTTACCTTCTGTCTTTTCTTGGTCTTGATCTCTTCACTAATGGCTAAAGTTTTGGTTTACAGCTTGGATGTCCACCTCCAATTTGGTACTCTAGCTCTACGTTGGAGACATAGAGGCTACTACTAAATTGGGAGGTTTGACGCCTCCCAAATACCAAATAAGGAAAACCTTCTATTTGGTAGCAACCTCGTAGTATCCTAGTATGCTAGTTCCGACACCCGATCCCCAGTTGCCAGAGCTACAAGGAACAACGTACGCTTGAGCAACTGTACTGGTGTTGTGTCTCGTGTATATGTATGTGAAGCCAGAAGGTCCAGAGCCTGACCCAGATCCCACTGCGGAGGGAGCTGGCGCGGAGGCGGTCGTTCCCTGAAGGCAGCTTTCATGAATTGATCCAGCTCCTTCGGAGGAACGACCAGCCCAGTGACGGACTCAAAGACAAGTGGTTACGTATAGTGATGACTTCAAAGTGACGTGCGCGGAAAAGGTGAAACAAATAGTGTAGGATGAGTGTATGTGAACGATCTGTTTGGCCAGTGTCCTGTATCCATCTAGTAAAGGACTTCCAGTGGGACTCGTAAGTCCTCCAAGTCGAAGCCGTCCATGAATGCTTCAGGAAAGCAGTCAGGTCTCGTCCTGAACATCCACGGTGCACTCCTCGGTGCCACTAGCAAGAGTGGCGAACTCCACATAGGTAGGTGATGCGAATGCCAACGGGGTCCTGAGGTCTCCAACCTGGCTCAAGTGGAAGTTTGAGACAGGCAGAGGCACCGGACTCGGGCACCACCATTTCAGCTGGGCGTGTCAAGCCTGTGCCGGCCACAGTGGGGCGATCAACCAGACTCTGCCGTGGTACAGCCGCAACCTCGCGAAGACTTTGCACTTCAACAGTGCGTCTGGAGATGGAAATATGTATATCGACTGCCACCTGCTCCAGTCTTCCATGAAAGCGTCCGGACCCCCCGCTGGAGTGCGAGTCCGGAGGGATAGGTACTGAGGTAGCTTGTGCGTCTCCTTCGAGGCGAACAAGTCGACCTCCGGAACACCCCAGGAAGCTGTGAGGTTGTCGAACACATCCTGTTTTATTACCCATTCTACAAGAACGCCCTGTTCTCTTGACAGAGCGTCCGCCCAGAGGTTGGCAGTCCTGGGCAGGTAGGAGGCGTGCAGGTAGATGCTGTGTCATTCCGCTAGGAATAACAACTTCTCTGAGATCCCCAACAGAGTCAGTGACCTGGAGGACCCCTGCTTTTGGATGAAATGTACAGCTATCTGATTGTCCATCCTTTTGAAGGCCACCCACCGTCCCCGAAGGGCCAGCGCGTGGTCCCGCAGGAAAAACAAAGGAACCAACAGTTCGAGGGCATTGATGTGTAGATGTTTGTGTCCTGCCCATCTGCCGTGTTGTTGATGCCCCATGTTTGATTGGTAACCCCAACCCACCTCGCTCGACGCATCTGTGTCTACGCAGACCGTCGGCGGTGGGGCGGTCCAGGGCACTGCCGCAGAGAGCGTGCCCCGAGCAACCCAGTGTCCCAAGTGTCGATGTATGATACGCGGGATCGGCATTAGCCGATCCTGAGGGGTCAACGGGAAAGTCTTGTTGCCCAGGAGTATTAGGCGTCGTAGTCTGAGTTTTAGTAAGGGAATGGTCAATGCGGCCCAATTCAGCGATCCCACTAACGAGTCCCAGATCTTCCTCGTGAGGGAGATCGAGTGCAACACAGCGAAGTCCTTCGAAGCTTCGCAGTGTTGACTTGACTCTGGGTCACCGTAGCGCTGGTCAAATCCCATTCCAGGCCTTGAATCCTAGTTGTGTAATGTGTTGTACGACTGTGATGGTGTCTTGTGCTCACTGTGCGCGGGTGTCGGAAACTATCAGCCAATCGTCCAGGCAAAACAGGACCTGGATGCCGCTCCGCAGGAGAGGATCCAAAGCCTGCTTAACCAGTTTCGAGAAGACCCGCGACGCGATGTTGAGACCAAAGGGAAGCCTGTCGAACATGAACACGCGATCGGAAGACTGAACGGCCAGGAAGCGCTGGAACCGAGGATGGATGGGAACGTGCCAATACGCATCCTTGAGATCCAGCCACACCACCCACGACAAAGGCCGCAGTGCCAGTCGTACCTGGTGTACCGTCAGCATCCGATGTACCCGTTGAGGGCCGACAGATCTACCACCGGTAGCATCGCGTCGCAGTCCTTCTTGGGTACCAGGAATACATGGGAGATGAAAACCTTGTGATCGGCTCCCACCTCTGTAACGATTCCCTGCTCGTGCATTGACGCAATCACGTTGGCCACCTCTGAAGAGACAGGCAGGCGACGGCGACAAGAACTGAGTGGGGGTCTGGAATTCCATCTCCAGGTTAGACCCCTCCTGGCGATTTTTCGCCCCCACGTCCCCCGCGGCCAGCGAAGGGCGCACAGGCGAAAACAACCGGTAGGAGCTCCCACGATGAGTTGAGCGACTATGTTGGCGAGGCGAGAAGGAGAACGAGAAGACCGACTGGGAGATCCTACATGTTTTTTGACGTGGAGGACCCCCCGGTACGGCCCTGGCGGTCTTGAGCGCCACAAGGACCACCCTGCTCCCCCCCCCCCCCACTTCGACGAAAAGGCCGGGTCACCCCATCTCCCATCTGGCGCGAATCCAAACCCGTCGAAGAGCGTCCAGAGGCGGAGGGTTGACTAGGCCCGCCCCAACGGTGGCGAGAAGGCGAAGGAAGGGAAGAACGAGGCGGAGCCGAAACCCGTTCCTGACCCCACCCCTTCCTACGGCCTCACCTGACAACCCTACCACCAGAAACACCACGACGAGGGTCGCCTGAGCGATGGGACTGCGATGAACCAGCATGCGACGCGGTACGACGCTGCACGTCGTATACTGGGTCTGCAGACAGGGAAGCGTAACGTTCCCAGGCGTCCTGCGCAAACAGCCCCATTGTAAAGAGCTCAGAGTATAGCAGACCATGGCGAATATCCAACGGAGCCTTTCGACAGAACGAGGACCTGACCGTTTGGCGATGTCGAGCAGCCTCGAACAAAACCGCCTTCAGCTCAGGGACCATAGAGACCGTGAGCTGAAGGTGGACCCGCCGAACGTGGTCCATACCCTCACGAAGATCCCCAGGCGCAGTCGCCTCGATAAGGCGAAGGTGGTGAACGAAAGTCCTGGAGATGACCCAGAACGCAAGTGAACTGGTTCACCACCCGTTGGCGCAAGGCAAAATCCTTGTCCACCGCCGCCTTATCGAGGAGAGAGTAGAACGTGTTTGAAATAGCGCAGATCTCGAGCTTGGGTGCGCAGATCCAGGACCAGAACTTGCTATCCAGTCCACTGACAGAAACGAGAGGAGGAGACAGGAACAAAGCGTCCTGAGGTGGTGGGATAGCTGTGTCGGTGGACCGGTTAGCAAATTCTAAGGCCTCAGCAAACCAGGCCTCCAAAGGGAGCGGGTTGTCGAGCTCGGCAGTAAGAGCAGGCCTACCGTCGTCGCTCAAACCAGTCCCCAAGGAGGGCAGCCCCATCAAGGTGCAGAGGGACTGAACATCTTGAAGGATGTCCTGGCGGCTGAAGTCTGACCAGAGCTTGGTCCTGGGAGCAGACGGAGGCTTGGGCTTAACTGAGAAGAACTGAATGTCAGATCTGCTCGGGTAAGCCTTCACATCCACGTCTGCTACCTTGCCATCAACTCTGATCGCCCTGAGGTGCGACATGTCATTAATGTTAACTGACCAGCCAGAAGGAAGGGCCCTCTCACCAGCCGGGAGGTCGACAGCGCGCTCCGGGTGGGACGCCTGCACTACCTTCCAGACGGCCAAGGACCCATAGAGGAGAGGCATATTCTGCGACGGAGCCTTGGCCTTCTGGATGGGAGGTAGGCACGGACCTTGCCCCAACAGACGGAGAACCCCAGCATGGGATACAGAGGGGGTGACAGTCTAAGGTATGGCGGGAGCAGCAGCCGAGGACGACTGAGCAGGCGGAGAAGGGATGTGGTCCACTGCCGGAGGCAAGGGGACCGTAGTAGGAGCGGGCTGAGAGGGGCACTGCGGATGGATTGCCGCCAGGATGTAAGACAAGAGAGAACTGCGTAAGTCAAGCATGTCGGCAGCCAGGCGGGAAGCCATCCGATCTTCCATGGCGGTAAATCGAGCCGAGAGAGGGTCTTCACTCGACGAAGGCGCAGCATGGAGGGAGGATCGGGACCGTGAGCGAGACCGACGGTAGGACCCAGCGGCGGCGCGGCCCACAATAGGCGATCGACGACGCTCGTGCACATCCCGGTACTCACCCTCACGATCACCAGCGCCTGAGGGGGAGACAAGCCCATCCTCCTCGTCTCAAGAGGCACCATCCCCAGAGTAGGAATACCCCGAAACCTCTCCCAGGTCTTCCGACTTGGGAGACGGGGACACCCCTGGTGAGGCGTCAAGAGCGGAGGAGGTGGAGGAGGAGAAGGAGCAGGAGGATGAGGGGAAGGCTGGCCAGGAGTGAGGAGCAGGTCAGAGGAGGTTGTGAGGGGAAGACACGAAAGAACCCCCGGACCCGAAGAGACAGGGCGTCCTGACACCGAGGCGGAGGAAGGCGGGACCACCACCTTGGCACGAGACTTGGAAGGAAGCGGAGGCAGAGAGGCAGGAGGCGGAGAGACAGTATCAGAGAGAGCAACAGAAGGATCCGCCCAGGAGGAGGGAGACCCAGAGCGCAACGGATGCGGTCGTCCATAAAGACCAGAGGACGGTGACCTAACGCCCTGATATGATGCGAGACCACCGCCCACACAGCCCGCAGGGATGGGAAATGAGCATGCAGGTCCTGTGGCTCCGCATGCGCGCGGAGTCACAGTCAGGGCGAAAGCAGGACGACATCACTCTGCAAGCGAAGGAAAACACCATAAGGACCAACGGAGAGGGCGAAGCGCAAAGTATGTCCCAATAAACCAGTAATGAATATGTAGAACCAATAAGCAAGCAAAAACAGGGGTTGCTGTACTCACGAACCCAGTTACACCAATGGGCAGTGACGAGGACGTAGAGAAGGGAACACTTGGAGAACCTGCAAAGACGGAGAAAGTGTGAACCACCACTCGACATCCTAAATGCAGGGCATATCCCAATAATCCAGTAATGAAGTACATAAAAGAACCAAGATCCAAGCAAAAATGTAGGGTTCTGTACTCACGACTCCAGTAACACCAAGGGGCAGCGACGAGGGAGGTGAGATGCCAACACTTGGAAGATCTGCAAAGATTGAGTAAGTGTTAACCACCACTCGACATCCTATATGCAGGGTCTATGTCACATATAAACAGTGAAAACCAAATGGAGAAGGTGTGTGTAAAACACCATCCATGCATTACTCATGTCACAGTACATTCACAGAGTAGGTCGCAAAAGAGCGAAAAGGGACAGAGTTGGGGAGCATAAAACAGTCCCCCACTTCCACAACAGTGCGGGCCTATTACGGTGTTCAATTCGGCACCACAACCCAAAATATCGCGGGACCAAACCAGTAAAAAGTCCCGCAAAATTGCTGGAGTGAAACGATCCGTGCGTGACGAAACCGAATCAACCCCCGCAACAGTGCGGGACCGAACTAGTCGGTCCGCGCCGAAAAAGCGAATCGAGCGTCTGAGGTGACACCGAAACAAGCCGCAAGAGCAGGCACCTCTAAATCCATGCATGGGGGCCCACAAGCTTGACATTGTCTCCCAAGAACAAACGCCCACCAAGCCAGTCCAAAGCTGGTGGGCAGCAGTGAAGACACACCAGGGGAGGCGAGGAAACTCCCCCAGGAACCACCCTACCCGCGATAGAACGAGCATAGCCCAGGGAGAAACCGAGGCAGATAGGGGGTTAGCACGCATAGGGACCCCGTTAAGGTACCCCCGAAAGTGCAACAAAGAGGATGATTGCCCACCGAAAACGTGCCCTTGAACTCAGCAATGAAGAGGTGTGGTGGGGGGGGGCGCAAGCCGTGACACACCACTACGAAAAAGTAGGGAGCGCCGTCCCCCACTCGCCTAACCAGCCAAAGCGGGGCGAGGGTGTAGATGACAGCAACAGCACAGTAACCGGCAGTGAAGAAAGGGCACGAGTTCAAGGTGGGCGAAAGATGGAGGTGAAACATAATGGGTAAAAACAAGCCAGGGAGTGACCTCTGGAGAGAAAAAATGGGGGTGCACAGCCAATTTGTAGTGAGTATCGGAAGGGAAAAAACCCTGGGGAGTAAAACCCACCACGCCCAGGCCCTGACCCACTTTAGAGGATCGAAAGGGCGGGACTTGGGAAAGAACGCTGGTGAAAAATGACCGACACAGACACTACAAATCAAGCAAGGCCCCCAGGTGATTTCTGAATTTTACCCGAACGTAACCACCGAGGCTATGAAAATATGAAAACTCAATTGGGCATAGCCATACCTGAATGACAAACAAGCTAGGCTATAAATAAGCTAAAACTATGCCCAACTAACGGCAAAGAAAATATGAAAAGAGAAAGATAACTAAATAACATATACGGAGGATGCCAGGCGTCCCCCAAAACTTCGGTAGACTATTTCCACACGCACTTCCAATTGACACACATCGGAGCCCTTTTTGTGTGTGCCCTAAACCACGTAGCATCTGTCTAGCAAAAAGAAGGCTAAAGAAGCCGAAACATACCAGCGACAGGGTGAATCGAAGCGCACAAGCAATTTTCGGACCGTGACAATGGCGGCGCGTGAAAAAATGATTACAAGCGAAGGTCGCTCATGCGCAGGTTCGACAGGAGTCTGCGCCAACAGAACACGGGATGGGTCTCAACTGTAACTAAGGTCTATCTATCTATATATTGCCTGACGCCGTGATCCCCGAAGGGTTGGCCACGAACGAACCTCCCCCATGCACCTCTGTCCCCAGTCAGTCGACGCCCCTCCCCCCAACCAGCACCGCCTTCGTTCATGTACTTCCTCACTCCATCCTTCCACCTCTCATTCGATCTACCTCTCCCTCTCTGTCCCTCCACCTCGCTCTCGTACACCCTCTTAGTCATTCTCTCGCTTTCCATACGTTCCATATGGCCGAACCATCTCAAGTTGTTCCTTTTCACACTTTCCAGCACATCTACCTCCACACCACACCTCCTACTTCCTCATTAGTCTGTCTATCCCTCCATGTAACTCCGCACACACTCCTTAAGTAATTCATTTCCACTGCTCTCACTCTTGGTCTGAGTCTCTCAACCAACGTCCATGCTTCGCTTCCGTAAGTCAGTGTCGGGATTACCACACTGTCATGCAAGGACTTCTTCACTTCCATACTGACCACCCTATTTCTTGTTACTGCTTTTAGCGTTCCTACAACCCTCTTCCCCTGTTGTACCCTCTCCTGCACTTCTTCATCCATAGTCCCATCTTTACTCAACACACTGCCCAGATACTTAAAAGAGTTGACGATCTCCATAGCCTGACCGTTCAGCTTCACCTCACACTCTGTGACTTCACCCCTTTTTGAAGACCATAACCTTGCTCTTCCCCGCATTTACCTTCAAATTCCATTTTTCGCACACTGTTCCAAACTCATTTACCAGACCCTGCAACTCCCATTCATTATCACTCATCAGAACTGTATCATCCGCAAACAGCAGTATACTGTAGGTAGCTTCCACTCAATTCCCTCCCTTTTCAGCGATACACCAACATCCACTGCTCTTGATAGTATTTCTTTCATGACTCCATCCATATATACAGTAAACAACCACAGGGACATCACACACCCCTGTTTCAAACCAACATTCAGGTCAAAGAACTCGCTCTGCTCACTCTCCACACGTACTGCCGCCTTTGCACCCTCATACATGCTCTTCACTGCTTTCAGCAACTTGCCCTCTACTCCGTATATTCTAAGTACTTTCCACAAACCTTCTCTATCCACTCTGTCATAGGCCTTCTCCAAGTCCATAAAGGCAACATACACCTTTTCTTTCTTCTCCAGATACTTCTCCACAACACAATTCAGGGTAAAAATCTGATCTACACATCCTCTTCCCTTCCTAAAACCTCCCTGCTCATCGCCTATCCATTTCTCCGTTCTCACTCTCACTCTCTCAATCACTACCCTACTGTATACCTTCCCTACTACGCTTAGAAGACATATTCCTCGGTGGTTACCACACAATCCTCTTTCCCCTTTGCCCTTATATAGGGGGACTATTATGCCAGTCTTCCAGTCATCGGGTGCACTCCCCTTCTCCCATGCTAGTTTGCACATTTTCCATACCCATTCTATCACTATCTCACCACCATACCTCAACATTTCCCCACACACTCCATCTGTTCCTGGTGCTTTCCCCAACTTCACTCTTTTCATGGCTTCCCACACTTCTGACCTCCTGATCCCCACCTCATCCTCCACTACTTCTCTTCTCCCTCCCATACCATATCCAGCTATGTTTGCTGGCTCTTCATTCCCTACATTTAGCAACTCATTGAAGTACTCCCTCCATCTTTCGACTCGCTCTTGCTTCTCGGCTAGCATTCTCCCATTCTTATCTTTCACACCCTTACTGTTTCCCTTGCTACCTTCCCTAACTTTCTTGACTTCTTTCCAGAACAGTTTCTTACTCTCCCTCCATTTTACACTCAGATTCCTTCCAAATTCCTCATCTACTCTTCTCTTACTTTCCTTCACTACTCTCTTCACCACCCTCTTACTCTCCACGTACCTTGCTCGTTTCTGTCTCTCGAAATCTTCATTCCCTCTACTACCCAACCACTCTCTATATGCTTTCTTCTAACTTTCTTGTAACTGAGGTAAATTCCTGTATTTAATAGGGCCCCTCCATCATTGATGACTTCGCCTATTAATAGTAATAGTCTCCATTCAACATCCTGCGCCAGCATTTTGAATAGCCCGCGCAGAAGCATCATGGAGTACTCATCATAAGTGCACGCCTAATTCCCTTATGGAATCGTCAATTTGATTGGGTACCCTACAGAAAAAAACTCTGTATAAAATAAAAAATAAAATTTAATTTAATATCTGTTATTATATGACTTGCCATATACGTGGATTTCTTATGCTTTGCTTCCCTGACACCAGGCCCCCTTCGTCCTTCCTTCTTCCGCGTCCCTCCCGACAACAGGGCTCGCGCCGTGTCTGCTTCATTCGTCGTTCGCAGATCTTCTAGTGAGTCCTTACTCATTTGTATACATCTGTGTTGCAGTAACAAGGTTTAGATTAGCTAGCACGGCTGCCAGATTGGTCGGTCCGCAGGAAGAAGTGTTAAAATAGGGTACCATTGTAACAGGCGTCTACGAGTCCCGGATGGGTGTACCGCGTGTGTTGTTTATTTTGTGATACGCCTTAGCTGTTGTGTTTACTTAGCTAGAAGGCGACCACTCTACGAGGCATGATACAGACTGTCAATATTGAGGTAGTACATGCCATTTTCTTCTATTATCAGCAAAAGCTCTGGTTAACCCTCTCACCACGGAAGGGCTCTTGAACGCCCATAAAAAAGCATATAACAGGTACCCGGAAGGCCTCTTGAACGCCCAGTGGTTGAAAGCCTGTGAGCTTCGTGTGCGAGGCGTCGGTCCGACGCATGTAAACAACAGCCGGCTGGACCGACGCCCCGCATCTCCGGCCACAAGAAGGAGAGCGTCGCTTGTTCGTGTGTGCCTGTATGTTGTTGTTAAGTATCGAAAAGTGGTGTAAAGTGGCTGTTTTGGCCATAAAGTTATCTCCAATGAAATCATCATCACAGCTCAACCAGTTGACTTAGAGAGCTCTACTTAATGCCATTCTACAGGTAAATAACACAGCTACGCTTGGGGATGCGCGGGAATGCGGGAAGCAGTCTGATTAACGAATATACGGTAGCCTAGCCTAGACGTTTTTCGGCCAAAACACCCGGGTTTCGAGGAATATATATATAATACATAGCCGGGGCTGGAGGGTTAAGGGTGTCTGCACGTGGTGCTCCACCTTCCAGGGTTCGTGTTTTGCTTAGGCCCCTTGGGTGGCCTCCCTCTGCTTGGTGCGGCTGCTGGTTGCTGGGGCGTCGTCTGCTGGGATGTTCTTCAGTCCTTGTGGTCGGCTTAGTTAGCGGTCTCCAACGTAGGTTTCAGGTAATTTAGTGGTCTAAATTTTCTGTTGTTATTGTTACCTATGTATGCCCCTGATTCTGGGTCTTGCATGCGGTCTTGTTCCTTCGGGATAGGGGAGACGTCCCTTATCATTATTATTATTGCATTTATTTTATGTGTGTGGGACTGCGGTCAAAAGGGGCTGTGCCAACCCCTTTTTTTGTTTTTTTGGGGGTTTTTTCCGGCAGTTTTTGTTTGTTCCGGCGGCCCCGTGAGTGGGGCCCAGGTTATTCGTCTTCGACGGGTAGAAACATTCAAAGATCCCGGCGTGGTTTGGCTGAACCACTCTTCCGGCGGAATTGCATTCCGAGCAAGGATATAAACTCGGCTCGCCGAGTTAACTCTCCCGGCCTGATCTAGTGACACGTCAGACGTACCGCCTGCGGCACCCCCAGTCAAGTGTACACGAGAAGAGTTTTGCAAACTTATTTAGTAGGATCACACCTTAACCCTTCCTACCCGGTCTGCCTTAGGTAGGGACAGCACGAAAGAAGGGCCGCTACCCGGTATGCCTTATCTAAGGCATGAGCTTAATAGTCTAATTAAGCTTGGTCTGAACGCCGTGCGTACGACGTATGTCAACAAACCCAAGCGTTCGTCACCGCACCTCCGAAAACAAGAAGGAGAAGACTCCTCAATGTTATTGTTCTGACGTCATGACGAAATTAGTGTCTGAAAAGCCCCCATATTGGCAACATCTCTGCAATATTGGCTCCACTGAAATCGTCATCACAACTGAACCAGTTGACTTACAGAGCTCTACTCAATGCCAAAATACAGATTGAAAACCGCACTACGATTATAGATGAGTGGGAAAGTTCTAGCAGTGAAAATAAACATAAATACGGTAGCCTAGGCCTAGACGTTTTTCAGCCATTTTGCCCGGGTAGGGGCGACCGTCATTGGGTAAGACAGCCCGGGGAGGAAGGGCTAACAAGGTCAGGGGACCTGTGAAATATCACAGGTGAGTTTGTGAAAATCAGCTTGACAAGTCCGGCGGAAGGTTAGCGTAGTGGTGCATTATAGCTAAGTTTCCGGCGGATTTGAGTTACGATGTTTAATACCTTGCAGGTTATCCTTATGAGCATTGATTCCTGGAAATTTTTCCAGGTCCCGGCTGCTTCTCCGGCGGAGTTGGACTTCTGATCCCGGCGGAGGGGGGGGGAACCTCATTACGGCACCATGCCTAGGTTTGAACTTTGCGCTACGCCCTCTTGTTCCCTTTTACCAGTTTTTGATCATTCCCTTTGTATCAAATGCGTGAAATGTCTGGACCGCTCTAGGGGCGTGTGGTTATCCAAAAAGTGCGCCATCTGTGCTGAATTAAAAACCGCTCTGCTGGCTAAGAAAGACTTGTCTTGTTTAGCGGCCTTGCACGAGGTGAAGGCTGCGTTTAACTTATATGCTAAAGACATAGCCCACAAGGCCCTCCAATGTGGCGATGAAGTCCTGTGGGACAAATTAATTATCAAGTTCCCCTTAGTTAAACCAGGACCCTCCAAAGCGGTCAGACCCCAGGTCAAAACTAAAGCTATCAGTAAAGAGTTCGTCAATAGCAGTAGTGAGAGCGATGTCACCGAGGTCCCCTCCTCCGACCGTGCCACGCGGCGGAAGTCGAGGTCCAGGTCGAAGTCTCCCAGGACACACGCTCGCCACTCTACCTCAGATTCTTCCCGGTCTCACAAGCGCTGCAGAGAAGAATACGACACCCCGAGCAGCCGGCGTGAGCCTCCGCAGCCGCTCCCTCCTACACCTCCCTCGGATACATTTACACGTGATTCTGGGGAGTCAGAAATAGGATATGAATCTTTACCATCTACATCTAGGCAGGAACAGGCTATACGTGAACCTCCTAATGTGACTTTTGCAATACCAAAATTAACGGTAGTTCCCCGGGGTGTGAAGGCGGCAGGCCCTAGTAGGGTGCTGGCCGACCAGTTCAGGGGATATCCGCCGGGGGCCCAAGTAAGCTCACAGTTGATGCAGGACTCCCTGCCCATGGCGGCAGGGTGTTACTGGCGCCATTCAGACCCATCTCTAAATATCATTCCAGAACGGACTGAGGCCGGCGACATCGACGTGTTGCCGTCGTCAGTGCCCGATTTATCATGGTAATGAGATAATGAGATAATGAGATAGAATCACAAGAGATCTTAGAGCAGAGTGAGGAGCCGGCGGATGGTTTGTTCTCCCCGGCTCCTCAGTCTCTCCCTAGTAATTATTCTGAGGCTAGTTCAAACTCATCCAAAGATACCTCTAGGAAATGGATGACTTCTGATCAGGTAAAAGAGTTATTACACAATGTGATACAACATTATCAAACCCCTGCCTCGTCTCATCCCAAAGTTACCCTCTCAGCTCAGCCCCCTAACACGTCTGTTTTTAGACCTTTAGAGTTGCCGGCTGTTCCCCCTACTTGTCCAGCTCAGTCGGTAGCAGCTCCCCCAGGCCCCACAGGGCCGGCGGCACTCGCTTTCTCCAACTTTAGGGTGGTTACTGATGTTCAACCCCCTCCCTTAGATAAGGAGCCTATGAGGAAGGGCCCCATGCCCCTCCTTTATGGCACAGATTGCTCTTGGGTACCTGTAGTGCCAGAGAACCCCCTTATAGCTCAACCTTCGGTATCAAGGGACCCTCCAGTTCCAGGCGAGTGGTCCATTGAAATTAATAAGAACCGTAAATTTTGGGCCAGAGACGAGACAGGGAGGGTATTAGATGTCCTAATTAAAGGTGTCCCAAGCTCACTTAACCCGGCATATTTTGTGTATTCTGCAGCGCCGGCCGTTCCTTCTGCCGCCTCTGCACGACTTTTTGCTGACTGGTCGAAGGCTGATGGCATTAATGATGTCAAAGCCTTAAATTCTCTTACGCCGGAGTTGGCTACAACTCCGGCTCTGGACCAAGCTCAGACTCCGGTACTGCAGATGCGGCAGCTGGGAGTAGGCCCTTGGGTTGACTGAGAGATAGAAGCACAGGTATTTGCCAAGACTATCACCACCAAAGCTTCACATAAAATCCCACCGGAGAATCATAATTATTTTTCCCTACCAGTATCCCAAGCAGAAGGGGTGCCCCCAGCCTTACTAACATTTCTGGCGGCCCCCAAAGTGTCATTGCATGCCCTTGATGAGCCTTTCTCTCCTCCCCCCCGGCTACTCACTTGGACCGAGATTTTAAGTTACGCAATAAAGCCTACCGGATGTTCTCGCAGTACTTGGTGAGTCATCAAATAGCCGCCTCTCTTGCACGCACGATCTCGGCCATCAATGAACCCCAAATAAGAAAAGCCGCGGAGCTTTCTCGCAGACTTTCACTACAAAACGCCATTCAGTCCCTAGGGGACATTAGAATTGCAATTTTGGAGGCGGTTCGAGCTCGCCAAGATCTGAGAGTACATCTGGTGAGAAAGTTGCCGGCGGACATAGGTCGCCGGGTAACCCTCTCCCCGGTTCTGACATCCACCTTGCTTGACACTGAAATGTGGAGTCTAGTTTTTAATATGGTAAGTGGGTGGAAGCAGGTTACCTCCCAAGTTAGGAAGGATCCACCTAAGAAACCCTTTCATAAACCAAAGGGCGGTAGCAAACCGTACCAACCTCACCCTAAACAATCACCTAGAGACCCCAGACCACCTCCTCAGCACGGAGGTAATCAGTACAAACCCAAACAAGGTAAGCACGGGTATAAAGGGAAAGCCTCATATAAACATCATCAGGGCACTACAACAGCCAAAGCTAGTCAAGCGTCCGATTCCAACCCCCCTCCACCTCCAAAAAACTAGCCACTCACACTCCCCGCATCCCAAGGCCAAGCTCAAAGGCCCAGGATTGGGGAGTTGCCTTGCAGGACGAACCCCAGCTGCACCTGGGTTCGTTCCGTGCGTTTCGCTCAGCTTGGCCCAAACGTACCTGGGCCGGGAAGACAGTGAGCAAGGGAATCACCTGGCGGTGGCTCCGGCGGCCTCGACTGCGTCAGCCGCAAGAATACTCCCCTGTGTCTCAGGAGGTGGAGGTCATGGTACAAGAAATGATTGCCAAACGGGTCCTTATACAGATAGATCCCCTTCAGCCAGTGTTCACGTCAAGACTCTTTTTAGTGCCAAAAAGGGACAGTGGGCAGATGCGACCAGTTCTAGATCTCTCGCATCTGAACACCTTTATAGAGAACTCACCCTTCAGGATGCTGACAGTTCAGCAGCTCAGACTCGCACTTCCGCCGCAAGGTTGGATGTGTTCGATAGATCTCAAAGATGCCTATTGGCATGTCCCTATCAACAAGAGGTTCCAAAAGTTTCTCGCTCTCAGAATCCGACACGAGACTTATGTCTTTCAAAGGATGCCGTTCGGGTTAAACCTAGCACCAAGAGTATTTACCAAACTCGTCCGGCAAGCTCTTTTCCCCCTGTTAGTTCAAGGAATACAGGTGTTTTGGTATCTGGACGATTGGCTAGTAGTGGCGAACTCTGTAGAATTATGTCTAGACCATGTCAACCAGGTGTTAAATCATGTACAAGCCCTAGGGTTCAAGGTGAACTTGGCAAAGTCGCACCTTGTCCCCTCAAGGACGATTCAGTGGTTAGGGCTGATCTGGGATACCGCCGCTCTGACTCTGACTCAGAGTGCGGACAACCGCAACAGATTTCGAAGGAAACTGTTCCGGTTCCTCCACAGTCTGGATACGACCAGGAAAACGTGGGATTCCCTGATCGGTTCTATCAACTGGGTACAAATATCTGTCAAGTTGGGCCGATTGAAAGCCAAGCGATTAATCATGGAAGGCAACAAAGCCTTCCCTCTCTTGCCAGAGGAGAAATTATGGCCAATTCCTCCATTAATCCATACCTTGCTATCGGCCTGGACCAAGCAAGACGTCCTCTACTCAGTCACGTCATGGGTTTCTCCCCCGCCTACGGTATGGATAGACACTGACGCCTCGGGGACCCTGGGTTGGGGGTATCAGTCAAGTCTAGGCCACTAAGGGCAAGGCATTTGGGGGACAGACAAACAGTCACATATCAACAAGCAAGAGCTTTTAGTTCACCTGTTTTTTCTCCAGACTCACGGCACAACATTAAAGAACAAATCAATAGCATTCCGAATGGACAATCAAACCGCAGTTTTTTGCATTCAGAAGCAAGGCTCAGTGAGGTCACGAGAGTTGTTGAGAGTTTCAGATTTTTTTTTTACCCTAGCCGACTCCCTACATGCTACCTACCTCCCCGGCGTAGCGAACGTCTGGGCAGACGCTCTATCTCGCCGGCGGAGCACTCTAGTAGAATGGACAATCAAACAGGCTATCTTCAACAAGATGATTGCAAAGCCGGCCCGTCCACAGATAGATTTGTTTGCGTCAGCAGAGAACCACAGACTGCCACTCTTTTTGACCCGGCACGGGGTAACTCCGGCGGGGGGACCCGATGCATTGCTGGTGGACTGGAACAAGTGGACCTCAATCTATCTGTTTCTGCCACCAGACTCTGTGTTAATGTGCAAAGTCATTCACAAAGTTATAACTAATGGAAGTGAGGTATACCTGTATGCGGATGACACTAAGCTGTATAGAAGAGTGAGGAGTAAGGAAGATGTGGGTTTGCTTCAAGGAGATGTGGAGGGCATGAAGGGATGGTCTGAGCATTGGTTAATGCCTTTTCATCCAAAAAAATGCAAGTACTGTACATGCGGATTGGGTAAGATAGACAAGGTAAGATACAGTATGTATGAAGCGATGGAGGAAGTGAATGCAGAAAAGGATATAGGAGTAGTGATAGACAATAAGTTAAATTTCTCAGAACATTTAGCGGAAAAGATAAACAAAGCCAATAGAATTGTAGGGCTCATAATGAGGACATTTGTGTCACTTGACGAAGAAATCTTCAGGAATCTCTATACAGCGCTGGTTAGGCCGCACCTGGAATATGCAAACCAGGTGTGGGCTCCATATATGGTAAAGGATATAGAAGCAGTGGAGAAAGTGCAGAGGAGAGCTAGCAAGCTTAGTACCAACGTTGAAGAATGCGGGCTATGAGCAGAGGTTGAGGACACTGGGGCTTCCGACACTGGCATACAGTATAGGAGAAAGAGAGGGGATATGATAGAGACTTTTAAGATAGTGTCAGGAAAGTATGATGAGGATGTGTGTGAAGGTATCTTCTTGATGCGGGAGGGAACAAGAACGAGAGGACACTCACAGAAAATTTACAAAGAAATAAATAGGCTTGAGAAGGCAAAGAACTCATTTTGTGATAGAGTGGTAAATGAGTGGAACGCACTGCCCCAGTATGTAGTCGATTCCAAATCAATAAGGGAGTTTGAAAGTAATCTTGATAAAGCATGGGGAAGACAATATATGAAGTTTGATTATAAAGCAAAAATACAGAATAGTAAAAATGTTGCATCTGCTACCGCTGCCGCCAACACCGTGAACGACCGCAGCAGTGCAAGTACTGGTACTGAGCTGGATACACAGGCCTAGTTTGCCGTTTTCCAGAGGATCTACTGTAAGAAACTGTAAGAAAACTGTAAACTTGGACTTAATTGCGTCTAGAACTTTTGTTTGGAACAAGATCTCCAACTTCGTTGGGACGTGGGCAAAAGAATGTTTAGGAAACTCACGTAGTCATTACAGATAATGTCTGGGACTTAGGATATGTAAACTTTTACATCACTCCAAATATTTAGCAAAACCTGAGGCGCCCCAGCCGCAGTTATGTGGCCACTCAGATTGTGGTGGTGTTTCACGAAGAGTGCACAGTTTGTACACTTATTAGTAGCCCACTTAGCTAACGTACAATCAACACAAGACACAAGACAGATGGCGTACGTCCAAGAAGGGGGAATTTGTTGCATCTTGTGACCCCGCACCACTGCACAATGGTCGAGGCTGAAGCGAACGATGGGGAACCCGACAAATTCTCGGGTGTAGAAAAACCCGAGAAGACGCTCTCCGAGCACACGGAGAGGGCCACACACCCGGATGGCGAGCCAAAACGCGGGTGACGCCCAGAGCTGAACACAGTTGTGACTCAGGCGAGGGGATGGAGATTACAAGGGAGAGCTGTTGCTCACCAGGCCAAGAATCAATGTTACATAATACCAGAGCAAAGAACAAAATCATGTACCAGCTCGTCATGCATAAGGCCTATGGAATGTCGAGTAGCCTGTTGGCTAGATGAATGCAGTAAAAGAAGTTAGAGCGGGGTAGTGTATCAGCTGCATCTTATATTAAGAATGGATTCAAGTGGGATAGTCTATGGCTATCATTAATATGATTAGAGTACACCCCCCTTTCTCTCATTCATGGTTCTATATTGAGAACCCTAGGTAAAGACTTTTAACAGCGACTCAAAAAGAAATTCCGTTGGGCAACACCTGGCGGTGGATAGCCTATTGGCTATGTGAATTCAGTAATAGAGGTTAGAGTAGAGTAGCGTATCTGCTATGTCATATAAGAATGGATTCAAGAGGGATAGTCTATCGGATATCATTAATATGATTAAAGTAGCCTATTTCCCCCCCCCCCCCCTTTATTCCATTCATTGTCCTCCATTGAGAACCCAGGGGAAAGACGTTTATCATTGACCCGGAAAGAAACGCCGTTGGGCAACACCCGGAGATGGAGGTGAAGCCCGGAGAACTTCATAGCAACTCAATCGGGAATACAGAACCGGAGAGAGTCAAGTTCAATTTCAGTTCAATTCAATTCGAAAGACTGTATTTGCAATTTGCAGTAACTTAAGTTATAATAATGTAATAATAATAATAATAAAATACAATTTGCAGAAACTTAAGTTATAATAATTAAATAATAATAATAATAATAATAATAATAATAATAATAATAATCAGTAGATTATCAATTTAACCGGAAATCCGTTGGCTACCCGGTACCCGGACATCATTGGTTAGTCTATCTATCTATCTATCTATCTATTGCCTGACGCCGTGATCCCCGAAGGGGTGGCCACGAACGAACCGCCCCATGCACCTCTGTCCCCAGTCCGTCGACGCCCCTCCCCCCAACCAGCACCGCCTTCGTTCATATACTTCCTCACTCCATCCTTCCACTTCTCTATCGGTCTATCTCTCCCTCTCTGTCCCTCCACCTCGCTCTCGTACACCCTCTTAGTCATTCTCTCGCTTTCCATATGTTCCATATGGCCGAACCATGTCAAGTTGTTCCTTTTCACACTTTCCAGCACATCTACCTCCACACCACACCTCCTTCTTACTTCCTCATTAGTCTGTCTATCCCTCCATATAACTCCGCACGCACTTCTTAAGTAATTCATTTCCACTGGTCTCACTCTTGGTCTGAGTCTCTCAACCAACGTCCATTTTTTTTTTTTTTCTTCTATATTCCAACTACTCCCTCTCAGGCATAGGCTTAGAGCCTGTACATTCCACCGCTCAACACGGTGAAGCCCGTGAGGTCTTGTTCCAGTCTGGGGAGTGAGACATGTGAAGCATCCATCATGATTCGAAGCAGCTCCATCTCTGAAGCGGCTGGTTGCTTCGCTCAAGTGCTTCACCGTCTCACCCTCCAGACTCAGACCTTCACTCTCAGAATGCCACCTATTGAGCAGTGAACTCACTAGGCATTGTCCCCCTGTAGCATATTTTGAATATGGGAATATTCATACAGTGTTATTTAATCAGGGAACAATGAGGGTATTTTTTTGGCATTTTGGTGGGCTTTGTGGTAATGCACTGATACTAGGTACAGCACAAATTCAATCCCAATAATATCTTCCCATTGACATATCGGGATTTGAACCCGGGTCCATTGGATTACCAATCAAGTGGCATGACCACTCCACCACACCTCTACAACCCTCTTCCCCTGTTGTACCCTCTCCCGCACTTCTTCATCCATAGTCCCATCTTTATTCAACATACTGCCCAGATACTTAAAAGAGTTGACGATCTCCATAGCCTGACCGTTCAGCTTCACCTCACACTCTGTGACTTCACCCCTTTCGAAGCCCATAACCTTGCTCTTCCCCGCATTTACCTTCAAATTCCGTTTTTCGCACACTGTTCCAAACTCATTTACCAGACCCTGCAACTCCCATTCATTATCACTCATCAGAACTGCATCATCCGCAAACAGCAGTATAGGTAGCTTCCACTCAATTCCCTCGCTTTTCAGCGATACACCAACATTCACTGCTCTTGATAGTATTTCTTTCATGACTCCATCCATATATACAGTAAACAACCATGGGGACATCACACACCCCTGTTTCAAACCAACATTCAGGTCAAAGAACTCGCTCTGCTCACTCTCCACACGTACTGCCGCCTTTGCACCCTCATACAGTACATGCTCTTCACTGCTTTCAGCAACTTGCCATCTACTCCGTATATTCTAAGTACTTTCCACAAACCTTCTCTATCCACTCTGTCATAGGCCTTCTCCAAGTCCATAAAGGCAACATACACCTTTTGTTTCTTCTCCAGATATTCTCCAGGCGATCTGGCGCCTTGAAGACTTTCGATGCGCACAAGGAGGAAGTGACATCCACATCGCAATTGGAAAGGAAAAGATACTGATGTCCCACGTATGAAGCACAGGAAATGTGTGCAAGCACAATATTGGTAAAAAAAACTTGAATCCGTGATAGGAGAGTACCCCCTTCCCCTGTTGAGGCAGGGAAGGACGAAAAAGGGGGGCCCTTCGAAACAGGCACGAGGGCAGAAAAACGCACAAAAGTGGTCACTACACCCTGCAAATGGAGCACCTTTCATGAAAGTGAGTAGCCCCCCCCCCCCCCCCCCCCTTGTGCGTGGTGAGGGGTGAAGAAGGACCCTCCATGCGGAGGGTCAGGGAGAGACCAGGCGAACCAGCAAGTGCAAAGAACCCCGTGCAAGTCCCGAGAAGGAAGGCATGAAAAGCCTTATAAAGGAAGAAGATTATAATAATACCCAAAGGTTGAAGGTACTGAAGAGAAGAAGACGCCCAAGGGTACCATCAGAGTAGAGTGGGAGCACTATCTGATGAAAAGGAGAAGGCCGTGAACTACTGCAACCGAGTCCCTATACAGAGGCAAAGCAAAGCACCCTAGCACCGACCCAGAGAGGAGGGGACCAGAACGGGCCGCTCCGCTCAGGGGCGGAAATCAGCTCTGGAGCGGAATGTAGGATGTAGGACGAATGTAGGAAGGGTGGAACTCACCACCCGGTGAGGAACCCGTGGCGAGAGCAGAGCGAAGTAGACATACTACACTGGAACCAGAAGAAAAAAACCCTGTGAAGACCCCGTGTAGGCCATGGGAAGGCATGCATGTATGTCATCGACAGGAACAAGAATAAAGCCTGTTTGTAAGCACCATGAAAATAAAAGCCATGGCAATACACGCACGTATGTCATTGGCAGAGACGAGACGAAAGCCTGGTCTGAAGCACCACGAAAAAACCACTGAAAGTCGATGAATCCTTAAGAAGAAGGCCAAAGAGTGCCCCCGAAATGGGAGACCAGGCAGGAGCATCAGTCATGAGGTCATGCACAAAATAAAGATCAGAGATCCCAGAATAGGCTACAGGCACCAGGTCAGGGAGTAGCCTAAAAGCTCTCACTAGGCCTGGAGACTGGAGTCCCGTCCAATGAAGGAGAGTGCCCCCCCCCCCCCCCCCATGTCCCCCTGGAAGTTAAAGCTGAAGAGAACCTTCCAAAAGGAGGATCAGGAAGGCCATAGGGGAACCAGCAACAGGCCAAAGAGCCCCAAACCCCAGGTCAGAAAAAAACAAGGGGTAGGCTCAACCCTCTGAAGAACTGAAGGAAACCCCACCCCAAAATAGAATGGAGACCAATACCTGAAGGCCGGTATCAGTGAAGAGGTCCTGTAGGTCAGAAAGCACAGCCTGGTAAAAAGGAGCATTAAAATATGTCTTAATGGAAGTGCAGGACGACCAGTCTAGGCCTAAACCGAAGCAAAAGCAGCGCGACCGTAAACGGCAACGTCCGTTGGAGAGCGGAAAAGTACCGACATCGAGCGGGAACGTCCGCGTTCCAAGGTGGGCTGAATCGTACGTTCAGGCGCGGGAAGTGGTATGAGACGGCAGTAGTGCGTGAGGGAAAAGGCCCGTCCGAGAGCGGAGAGGCCCAGATGGGCCCCGCCGTAAGCCGAGGACCCAGGAAAGGTAGCCTGGCAAGACACAGCAGACGTGGGAGCGTCTGTGGGTAACAGACAGCGTGAAAACAGACCTCTGACATAGAACGGAAAGTCCCGTTCTAGATCGGAGGGGCCCAGGGAGACCATGGGACCGTAAATGAAAGGTCCGACCTAGAGCGGGGAGTACCCGACCCAGGGCGGCAACCCATCGGTACGTCGGAGAGGTCTGTGGCACCCAGGAAGGTGGAAGGCCAGTAAAAGAAAAGTCCCTTCCAAAAGTGGAGGGGCCCAAAGGTAACCCTCCTAAAGTCACATCAGGCGCGGGAGAGCCTGTGGGTAATCAAGTGCACGACCGTAGTGGGGGGCAGTAGACAGAATAAAAACTTGTCAGAGGAAAACACATCAGAACGGGCTACGTTCGCGGTTTTGTGGGACTGAGGCCAGGTAGACAGAACACTGGAGCCGTCAATCAAAAAGTGAGCACTGTATGCCAGATTGAGGTTGCCACAGTGTTGAAAGCAAAACGCCCCCCCCCCCCCCCCCAGGCTAGGCCAAAACTCGGAAGTTAGCCTATTCGGCACTTGAGTCAGTAATATACGAAATTACAGGGAGCCACCAGGGACCGTACCCTTGATGAGGGTAAGCAACAAGGGATCGTAGCGACAGGAATACAGAGCACTGGGGCCGCCGATCAATACAGGGGCATTTATGCCAGATTGAGGAGGCCACAGAGTTGTACACCAAACGCCCCCCTTCTAGGCTAGGCTAAAAAAGTTAGCCTATTCGGTACCTGAGTCAGATTAAAAATGAATTGGAATAGGCTAGGTGAAAAAACGGAAGTTAGCCTATTTGGTACCAGAGCCAGTAATATATGAAATTACAGGGAGTCACCAGGTACTGTACCCTTGAGGAGGGTAAGCAACAAGTGACCGAAGCGTCAGGAAGACGGAGCACTGGGGCCGTAATATCAATACAGGGGCAGAGTATGCCAGATTGAGGAGGCCACAGAGTCGCAGTCTAAACCAAAACGCCCCCCATCAAGGCTAGGCTAAAAATGGAAGTGAGCCTAATCGGTTCTGGAGCCAGTAATATATGAAATTATAAGGTGCCACCAGGTACTGTACCCTTGATGAGGGATATAATCAATACCGTAGGAGGGGCAGTAGACAGAACAAAAACTGTCAGACAAAAACTCATCAGAACGGGCTACGTCCGTGGTTTTGTGGGACTGTATCCATGGAGACAGAGCACTGGGTCCGTCAATCAAAAAGTGAGCATTGTATGCCAGATTGAGGTTGCCACAGTGTTGAAAACCAAACCCCCCCCCCCCCCTAGGCTAGGCCAAAACTCGGAAGGTAGCCTATTCGGTACTTGAGGCAGTAATATATGAAATTACCAGGCGCACTAGTTTCTGCACTCTTGAAGAGAGGCAGCAACAAGGAAAAAGACCACCAAAAGGGATCGGCCCTACAAGGGTCAGCGGCCCCCTTCCAACCAACTAGAAGGGCACAAGTAAGCCTAGGCCTAATTTCACGAAAAGAAAAGCAAAAATAAAGGCAGTGACAAAAAACTATAATGACAAGAAGCTTACTAAAGACAAAACGAAAGCCACCGCAAGTGAAAGGAATACAAAAGGCAAAGCCTAAATGAACGAGGGTCGCCCAAGCGGCGACGCAAGCGCAGATGGCAAAAAATGAAGTAACCGTCAGTTTCGACGCTACACTCCAAGAAAAACACACCTGAGCCCAGTTTTCAGTGCGCCTACAGCACGTATCATCTGTCGAGAATCACAGGTACCTTAAATAAGGCCCACAACACCCCCAAAGGGGAGGTGACAGGAGTTGTAGGCACAAAAACAGAGCACCAGAAAAAGTGTGTGCGTCATAGAGTGTAGCGCGAAAAGAAATGTCTAATGAACCCGGTCGGGTTGTGCGGTGGACCCGTGACAACGGCTTAAGGAGCCAGATAGGATGGACAATGTTCTGCAATTTTCTCTTTTCTTTCTCATCAATATTTTAATTTCCTTTAAAATATTAGCCTCAAGAGTGTGTACAACGTATCTAGTAGAGAGAGTAAGGTGCTACTCTAGATGTTATCGATTTAATCGCGCTAGTGATTACGATAATTGTCCGCTCCAGAGCGGAACGGAATTATACGATAGGTATATAGCTCTACGTTGGAGAAGTAGAGGCTACTACTAAATAAAGGTATTAACCTGTTACAACAATAAAACAAGTGGAAACAGTGTTTGGATGGTCAAAATCGGCGATACAGGCCGGGAGTTACATAATGTATGGCTGAGGCAACCTCCCTGCCCTCCTCCCCTCCCCTTGTCTGGAGAGACACTGTTATGCAATAGTCTCTCTCTCGCTCTTTCCCATGCTTGGTAACAGTGATGACAACGCCCTGCTACCAACTCGCTAATGTTAGCACGAAAATAGACCACAGAATAAGGGAATAACAGGGAAAATAGGTGATAACTGAAGGAGGGGAGGAAAGTGGGGAAGGAGGGGAGGTGGAGGAGTGATATTTGGCATGGCCCAGGGGCAAAAAAATAAATAAAAAATAAATAAAATAAAAACAAACAAAAAAATTTGTTTTGGGTGTTTTAAATGGATTTTTTTCCCCCCTTACTCTTAACCCCGGGCTGTCTTACCCAATGACGGTCGCCCCTACCCGGGCGAAATGGCTGAAAAACGTCTAGGCCTAGGCTACCGTATTTATGTTTATTTTCACTGCTAGAACTTTCCCACTCATCTATAATCGTAGTGCAGTTTTCAATCTGTATTTTGGCATTAAGTAGAGCTCTATAAGTCAACTGGTTCAGTTGTGATGACGATTTCAGTGGAGCCAATATTGCAGAGATGTTGCCAATATGGGGGCTTTTCAGACACTAATTTCGTCATGACGTCAGAACAATAACATTGAGGAGTCTTCTCCTTCTTGTTTTCGGAGGTGCGGTGACGAACGCTTGGGTTTGTTGACATACGTCGTACGCACGGCGTTCAGACCAAGCTTAATTAGGCTATTAAGCTCATGCCTTAGATAAGGCATACCGGGTAGGAAGGGTCAAGAGTCTTCCCGCAGTCCGCCGGGGGAACTCTTAAGAGTCTCCCCGCAGTTCCCGGGTTAATGGCAGCTCTGCCTTAACCCTACAGACCTGGTAGGGCTCTGAGGCACCCATAACAAACACCCCCCGCGCTACCCGGTAGGGCTCTGAGGCTCCGGCAGCTTCAAAGCCTGTAAGCTTGGTGTGCGAGGCTTCCGTCCGACGCATGTAAACAACAGCCGGCTGGACCGACGCCGCGCATCTCCGACCACAAGAAGGAGTGCGTCGCTTGTTCGTGTGTGCCTGTATGTTATTGTTAAGTAGCGAAAAGTAGTGTAAAGTGGCTGTTTTTGCCACAAAGTTATCTCCAATGAAATCGTCATCACAACTGAACCAGTTGACTTAGAGAGCTCTACATAACGCCATTCTACAGGTACGAAACACATATATGCTTGGGGATGCGCGGGAATGCGGAAGCAGTCAAAATAACAAAGATACGGTAGCCTAGGCGTAGACGTTTTTCGGCCAAAACCCCCGGGTTTCGGGGAAATTATATAATACAATAGCCGGGGCTGGAGGGTTAAATTGTCTCCTTCATACACATAGGGGAAAAAAAAGGGAATCTGTTTGAAAATATTGAGCTTTTGCTTGTATTACAGAATACATGTGCGGCGTACAGACAAAGTTGGTACAGAAGCAGCGTACCACAGCATCAGTGAGTACATGAACCACGTGGAGAACTATTATGCTCGCTTGGCCCTCACCTCACCCAATGTTGTCAAACGCGTCTACCTTGCCTCAGATGACCCATCTGTTATCACCGAGGCTCAAAAAAAGTAAGTTCTCTTGATCCAATTTGTCAATGTTACTACCAATTTCCTGTGTTCTAGCTATTCTGTACTGTACTTCTCTTATTACAACCTTGAGGATAGGGAGTGTTCAGTTTTCCCATTTTACTGTACAGTATATGTACAGGCAACTTTTTTTGTTTTCATTTTTCTTTAACCCTGATGCCATATGCCACCTCTGGCTTTTTTTTTTTTTTTATTGTTGGCTTGATTGACATTTGGACCTGTGTATAGATTAATTTAACTTGAGCTTGACTTATACTGTTTAAAAAGTAATTATTGCATTAGTAATGATGTAAGCTGTGTTATATTAAAGTGTGTGCCTAACATTGTTGTGTTGAACAGGTTTCCTGACTACACTTTCATCGGAGACTCTAACATTGCCAAGACTGCAGCTGTGGCTACGCGGTACACTGACGCCTCACTCAAGGGCATCATTGCAGACGTCCATTTCCTCTCGCTCACCGATTACCTCGTCTGCACTTTCTCATCACAGGTGCAATATTTAACATACATTTGGTTTTAACATTTGTCACTAAAAGAGACGTTTCCTTTTATGAAAAAAATAAGCCTGAATAATATTTTAAGGAGGAAGTAAGCCTGAATTTAAAAACAAAACAAAACCAACATTACTTTAGAATTTGCTCAATTTCTATTTGATTGTTTTTCTATCTATCTATTTATCCATATATTCCCTTTATGAGGGTGGCCATTCACAAAACGCCCTCAAGCGCACCTGTCCCCTGTGAGAAGGACAACCCATGCCCCAGTTTATTCAAAGACTTACATGATTGACCACTTAACTTAGGGTCTGTCTGACTCCAAGGCCCTCTATGTATCTTTTTAGCACTATTTTTTCAACAGAGGTGGGTGGCTAGTCGACCCACCAACCTGCTTCACCCTTAAGTGAGCAGTAAGGATTTGTATAAAGTTTACTCCCCTAGACGGGATTGTCGACCAAGGCTGACGAATCACATCCACCCGTATTTTTATAAGGTTGTCTCCCTTAGATGGGTTGCCAACCAAGGCTGACGAGTCTCATACACCTGGAGCTTTTTCATTATGAGTAAATATGGTAAGATCCTATGTAGCGGGAGTCACCGTATTTTGTTTGCCCATTAACTAAGGATCCTTATTTATATCCTCATTTCTCTTAGTTATTTTCTTCACTTACCTCAACAATACTAATCCCGATAGCTGGGGAGGGTATGAAATATATCAGGGAAAGAGAGGGGTTGAAACACGGCGATTACCTAGAATATAACCATCTTGTTTAACCAAGCCAAGACGTTGTGTATCCTTACTTGTGATTGGTTGTTGACTATCGTGACGTCATCAGCCAAGGCGGGCCTCAGCGATGACGTCATTCCAGCCCTCGGCCAACATGTCGTCATTACACCCGCTTATTTTAACACCCGCTTATTTTAACACCCGCTTAATCTTACACCCGGTTAATTTTACATCACCGGTGTACCTGTTTCACACTGTGTATTATAATGTCATTAGTGCACTGTGTAATTTGTGTCTTGATATTCAGTGTTTCTATTTATCAATACTAATTAGTATCCCCCCCCCCCGTATTTGGCTCGTGAACGGTAAGGTTAATCCGCGAGAGCGGTATCGTCCCAAGATGAACTGATATATTGGTAATTATAGGGAATAGGCTCGAACCCTTATTTTTCATGTTTTTTTCCTCCAGATTTTGAGAAATGAGTGTATTCATGGTCTTAGTTATAATGCCAATGTTGGATACACGATGGGTTGAGGGGGGCTTTGCCCCCCTCACCCCCCCATGAATTATTGAAATCGTCATCTATGTTGCCAGCAGGGGGTAAATATTGATTATACTGCATAAAGAAGGCGTTTGTAAACAGTGAGGATGTCCGAAAGAGCTCTGAGATTAATTAGAATGGGTTTTTTTCGGTCAATATTAAGGAGGCGGACCACAGCTATTTTCAAGGATTTTATTTTTGTGGATTTGTTATTTATATGATTTATAAGGTTTCTATAATAAAATTTGTTCATGGAAATTAGGGACAATATCAAGGAAACTGGCCAACTTTTATTTTGTGATTGTTTTTTTTTGGTTTTAGCTAGTTTTCATCATTATACAGTGGTTGTCATTAATTAGAATCTCCGGAAAAAATGTTTTCCCCATTATCCAACAATCTTAAGATACGGCCCCCGATAGTGGGGAGGGCTATGAAGTACAGGGAAATTGAGGGGTAAAAGACGAAAATAAGGGGTAATATTAGCGTAACCTAACAACCTTACCTAACCTAACCTAGTATATTAGGTGGGGGCTGCCGCCCCCACACCCTCGCTGGTTTGGTATTTAATTAATGAAAGATTGACGGTCGCCAAAAGAGGTAATTATAAGAGTGAGAGAACTCTATTTCATATTGCTAATCTGCCAACCTCTGCGTCATATGAGTCTGAAGGGGTTAAGTGGGCTAAGAGTTAATCAACATGGCTAAATTGCAGATAATGTTTCAACATCACTTTTTCTTTGATATAATTCATGCCCTCTGCACCTATATTGGTTATTATTGACGCGGTAAGTGAAGGAAATAAGTCTGTATTGAGGATATACATTAAAGATTCCGTGGTAAACGTAGCCTAGGCTTGGACCCAAATAACGACGGTATAAAACCCTTACCCTTGGTGTACTGGAGAATAATGGTCTGCAGCCAAATTAACACAATGCCGCTGGAAGCTCCGTTCGTAATCCCGTTAAATAGAAGATGTTGTAGGTGTTTTCATAAAGCAAAAACACTTCACTATTCATTGAACAACAGTTCCACCATTTCAAATATGGCCGACTGGCCAGACTCCGAGAGATTATAAACACCAAGGATAATAAATGAATCAATGTGACATCGTAGAGGGATTGAGAAACAAATGAGGCTCATTATATGGACTGACGTGTATTTCTACACCAGTTAAAATATCGCGAGAATTTGTGACGTCACCGTCTAGACAGTGACGTACTCCCACAACAACCATTCATATGCCATCATCGCTCGTGACGTCACACCCAGTTTATTGACCAATAGAATATCAGTATACAACTCGACTCGCCTCCACTCGTCGTCCACCAGCTGAGCTGGGAAATTGTAGAAAGTGAGTCCACAGATGCCCTCTAATTATTCATTTACCAAGTATATTTTCCATTTATAGTATACTACGATGCAACATACATAATACATATATACAGTATGTACAAACAACAAATATGCTATAACACTGCCCAGTTCTTGAGATATAATGTATACCGTTACGCAGGATTATACCGTAAATATGATTAAAAAACTATCTATCTATCTATTGCCTGACGCCGTGATCACCGAAGGAGTGGCCACGAACGAACTGCCCCCATGCACCTCTGTCCCCAGTCAGTCGACGCCCCTCCTCCCAACCAGCACCGCTTTCATCCATATACTTCCTCACTCCATCCTTCCACCTCTCCTTCGGTTTACCTCTCCCTCTCTGTCCTTCCACCTCGCTCTCGTACACCCTCTTAGTCATTCTCTCAATTCCCATACGTTCCATATGGCCGAACCATCTCAAGGTATTCCTTTTCACACTTTCCAGCACATCTACCTCCACACCGCATCTCCTTCTTACTTCCTGATTCGTCTGTCTATCCCTCCCTGTAACTCCACACGCACTTCTCAAGCAACTCATTTCCACCCCTCTCACTCTTGGTCTGAGTCTCTCAACCAACGTCCATGCTTCGCTTCCGTAAGTCAGTGTCGGGATTACCACACTGTCATGCAAGGACTTCTTCACTTCCATACTGACCACCCTATTTCTTGTTACTGCTTTCAGCGTTCCTACAACCCTCTTCCCCTATTGCACCCTCTCCCGCACTTCTTCATCCATATTCCCATCTTTACTCAACACACTGCCCAGATACTTAAATGAGCTGACAATCTCCATAGCCTGACCGTTCAACCTCATCTCACACTCTGTGGCTTCACCCCTTTCGAAGACCATAACCTTGCTCTTCCCCGCATTTACCTTCAAATTCCGTTTTTCACACACTGTTCCAAACATATTTACCAGACCCTGCAACTCCCATTCATTATCGCTCATCAGAACTGTATCATCAGCAAACAGCAGTACAGGTAGCTTCCACTCATTTCCCTCCCTTATCAGCGATACACCAACATCCACTGCTCTTCCTTGTATTTCTTTCATGACTCCATCCATATATACAGTAAACAACCACGGGGACATCACACACCCCTGTTTCAACCCAACATTCAGGTTAAAGAACTCTCTCTGCTCATTCTCCACATGTACTGCCGCCTTTGCACCCTCATACATGCTCTTCACTGCTTTCAGCAACTTGCCATCTACTCCGTATATTCTAAGTACTTTCCACATACCTTCTCTATCCACTCTGTCATAGGCCTTCTCCAAGTCCATAAAGACAACACACACCTTTTGTTGCTTCTCCAGATATTTCTCCACAACACAATTCAGGGTAAAAATCTGATCTACACATCCTCTATCCTTCCTAAAACCGCCCTGCTCGTCACCTATCCATTTCTCCATTCTCACTCTCACTCTCAATCACTACCCTACTGTACAACTTCCTTACTACGCTTAGAAGACATATTCCTCGGTGGTTACCACACACTCCTCTTTCCCCTTTACCCTTATATAGGGGAACTATTATGCCTGTCTTCCAGTCATCAGGTGCACTCCCCTTCTCCCATGCTAGTTTGCACATTTTCCATACCCATTCGATCACTATCTCACAACCATACCTCAACACTTCCCCACACACTCCATCTGTTCCTGGTGCTTTCCCCAACTTCACTCTTTTCATGGCTTCCCACACTTCTGACCTCCTGATCCCCACCTCCTCCTCCACTACTTCTCTTCTTCTCCCTCTCATACCCCATCCAACTATGTTTGCTGGCACTTCATTCCTTACATTTAGCAACTCGTTGAAGTACTCCCTCCATCTTTCGACTCTCTCTTGCTTCTCGGCTAGCATTCTCCCATTCTTATCTTTCACACCCTTACTGTTTCCTTTGCTACCTTCCCTAACTTTCTTGATTTCTTTCCAAAACAGTTTCTTACACTCCCTCCATTTTACACTCAGATTCCTTTCAAATTCCTCATCTCTCTTCTCTTACTTTCCTTCACTACTCTCTTCACCACTCTCTTTCTCTCCACGTACCTCGCTCGTTTCTGTCTCTCCAAATCTTCATTCCCTCTACTACCCAACCACACTATACGCTTTCTTCTTGTCTTCCACAGCTATTTTTACCTCTTCTGTCCACCATGCTGTACCTTTCACTCCCTTCCCTCTTCTCCTTACTCCACACACCTTCTCACATTATCTCTTCCTTAAACACCTTGCTCATCTCCTCCACTTCCTCCATATCTTCCAGGTCGAACCCACCTAGTCGTCTTTCTACTGCCTCTCACATTCCATGTTGCTATTCTAAGATTGTCCATGAGATTGTCCATAGTCGGTCGGGGTTCATCAACACAGGGTCCGTCCGCATCCGAGGTTGTTCGTTCATTTTTCGTTGTTTAAGTATTTTCCACGGGTGGGGGTCGCAAGCTCACTGACCCAACCTCTTTAGTCGCCTCTTACGACACGCAGGAGGCACGTGGGGCATATTCTAATCCCTTAACCCCAGGGGTTACCCAGAAGATGATGATGTCATATTGAATGGGTTAATATTTGAAGCTTATGACAAATTAGTTTCACAGGGGTTACAGATTTGTATTTCATTTGTTGTACAGTATTTGATTTTTAGTATGGTTTCCCATGGATGTTCCATAAAATTCTTAAATATTTATCATTATTTACTTTCTATTTTCTCATCTGTTTATTTGCCTCGGAGTTGGACGGATCCTAAATTAAGTGGTCAATCCTGTAAGTCCTTCACTAAACTGGCTCGGGTTGTCCCTCTCACAGGGAATAGGTCCGCTTGGGGGCATTCTGTGTATGGCCACCCTCGTAAGGGGAGTAAGGCGTCCGGCAATAGATAGATAGATTTATTTGCTGAATGTGTCTGATGTGTCTGTAGACTCATGCAATTTATCTCTTTTCTCACCTGTTTATTTGTTGAACGTGTCTGAATGAAATCATGCAATTAGTTCAAACAAATTACTAATTTAAAACTATTTCACAAAGAAATAAAATAAAATTGTTTGATGTTTGTAGGTGTGTCGCATTGGCTACGAGATCATGCAGAGCTACCATCCGGACGCTTCTAGTTATTTCCGCTCCCTGGATGATATTTACTACTACGGTGGACAAAAAGATCACAACCAGAGGGCTCGTTTCCCTCACACCCCACGCAGGTAGGTTACAACAACAACCAGAGCCTCGGAATGTGCCGAGCGCATAACCGAGGTGATTGTTTCGGGCATGGAGGCATAAATTTAATTTTCTTTCTCTCAGTGTAATGCAAAAAAATCTTGGTTTACTCACGCTTGTTCTACTGCTGTCCACAGTAAGGAGGAAGCATACAAATGGTACCGACGCCTTCAAACTCACAAATCTCGCAATCTTTATGTTTCTGCCTGGAATCATGCCAAATCTGTTCTTCAACTTGCAAAACACTCTTTCATCAATAACATCATCAACCATGTTGTGACTTACATGGATTAATTAAGATCCCTTTATAATGGATGCAAATATGTTATATGTGGCGATTTTAACAATTTAAACATGGAAGACATAATCGACAACACTTATCTTCGGCAAATTGTCAACTTTCCAACACATCAAAATACTGTACTATCCTAGACCTAATCTTCACGGACCTTAGCCAGCACTACAAATCACCTCAACGTTTAGGCCCCCCTTGGCCGTACCCACTACCCAGCACCTCACTGTGTTATGGCAACTTCTTTCAATACTTCCACCTTAATTGTCATCACTCCAAGCTGGTCACCGTTTGTCCCATCAAGCAGTAAAGTGTCATTGCGTTTGGCCAATATATTAATAACTACCCATGGCTAGAAGTGTAACATGAACAGAATGTCATTAATAAGCTCAATAACTTTCTTAGTTCGGTAAAAAGTTTAATTTACCATTACTTCCCCACGAAACAAGTTTTAACTCAGTCTAACGATCATCCTTGGATTACTCCCTATGTGAAAGAAATTTTATGTCTATGTCAAAGCAATTTTAACAGTGGTAACATGGTCTTATTTAGACATTGTAGGAATAAAGCAATTCGAGAAATAAAGAAAGCTAAGCAAAGGCGGCTTTCTAGGGCCTTTCCTAGCTGATGCTGAGAGGATTGGGTTCTAGTCATGTGGTGATGGGCTGGTCTATCAGAGTGAGAACTGAGCAATCTCTGCCATACCCATAGCTTACTCTGACTGTTCCTTTTACTTATATATTTTCTAGATCTCAAGTGACGGCGTATCTTCCGTGGATTGACCTCCCAATCTACCAAGATTGGAAGCCAAAGTGTTACATTTTTCCTTTGCCCCTCAACTTTCTCTTCATAATTGCTGAGGGGCACAGGGCCCTGGGTGGGTCTTTGGTTTCCCGGGTGTTTCCGCACCCTCCTCAGCTCCCCGCCATGGAGTGGCTTCGGTCACCCAGGCTTTATTGTGGTCGGCAGGGAGGGTTCTGTGGGGGCGCTCGGTTATGGCCTTGGCCTTGCTCAGGGCCTTGGGGCTGTTCGGTCAGGCAGCTTGGGGAACAACAACAACAACAACAACAACAACAACAACAACAACAACAACAACAGTATTTCAACTCAAACATGTCAGATTTGCATACAACAAAGCCAAGTGAATGGTACAGACTAGATAGTAAGTTCGCTGGAGACAACTCGCAGCGTAATTATAATTAACTTATTGACAAAGTCCCTAACCAAGCTGCAAATATCATAAATTATAATTTTTCAACAATATGCCAAAGTCTACCCCCCCTTAGGCCAGTCAAGATTACCTGAGTCTGTGGATAATTTACCACCTTTACCTTATGTTGAGCCCTACCAAGTGTATGAAAAACTGTATGAGATAAATGTTAGAAAATCAGTAACCTCCTTTGACCCCTCACTTCGCATTATCAAATTATTTAGTAGTAGCCTCTACGTCTCCAACGTAGAGCTATATACATCTCGTATAATTCCGTTCCGTTGTGAAGCGGGTAATTATCGTAATCCATAGCGTGATTAATCGATAACATCTAGAGTAGCACCTACTCTCTCTACTAGGTACGTTGTACACACTTTTGAGGCTACTATTAAAAAGAAAAACAGAAAATAGTGATGAGAAAGAGAAGAGAAAATTGTAGAATATTGTCCATCCTATCTGGCTCCCTAAGCCGCTGTCACGGGCCCACCGAACCATACGACCGGGTTTATTAGATCATCTGTTTCACGCTACTCTCCTGCACTACACGCATTTTTTCGGGCCTCTGTTTTTGTGTCTTCCACGCCTGTCCCCTACCCTTTGGGTGAGTTGTGGGCCTTCTTTAAGGTTCCTGTGGTTTTAGACAGATGATCTGTGATGTAGGCATGCCGAAAAATGGGCTCTAACGTGTTTTTTGGAGTGTGGCGTTGAAACTGGAGGTTACTCTTTCTTTTTGCCTTCTGCGCATGCGCCGCCGCTTGGGCGTATCTCATTCTATGGCCTTTGCCATCTTTTGTTCTTTTTTCATTTGCAGTGGCTTTAGTTTTGGTCTTAGCAGGTTCTATTCAATTAGTTTTGGTCACTGCCTTAGTTTTGCTATACTTTTCGCGAACTTAGGCCTAGGCGTACTTGTGCCCTTCTCGTTGGTTGGGAAGGGGGCGCTGACCCTCCTTTTTGGTGTCTCGCTTTTTGGGGGCTTTTTTTGCTGGTGGCTGCCTCTCCTCAAGGGTGCAGGACCTAGTGCGCCAGGTAATTTCATATATTACTGCCTCAAGTACTGATTAGGCTAACTTTTGTTTTTAGCCTAGCCTAGTGGGGGGGGGGGGGGCGACTTTAGTTTCCGTCCTTTTTCGTGTCGCCCCCTATGCTTTGTTACCTGCTGCTGGTGGCTTCCCCTCCTCAAGGGGCCGGTAACTTGTGCTCCCTGTAATTTCATATATTACTGGCACTCGTACCGTTTAGGCTGCTTGCCGGATTTTGGCCTAGCCTAGGGGGGGGGGTGGGGGGGGGGGGCTTTGGTTTTCAACACTGTGGTAACCTCCTTCTGGCATTCGTGCTCGGTTTGTTGATGGTCCCGGTGCTCTGTTTTCCTGGTTCTCCCCTTAACTTGTGCTCCCTGTAATTTCATATATTACTGACGTTCATACCGTTTAGGCTGCTGCATTTTTTTGGCCTAGCCTCGGGGGGTGGGGGGCTTTGGTTTTCAACACTGTGGTAACCTCCTTTGTGGCATTCGTGCTCGGTTTGTTGAAGGTCCCGGTGCTCTGTTTTCCTGGTTCTCCCCGTAACCGCGAACGTAGCCCGTTCTGATGAGTTTTTGTCTGACAGTTTTTGTTCTGTCTACTGCACCTCCTCCGGTCTTGATTTTATCCCTCATCAAGGGTACTGTACCTGGTGGCGCCTTGTAATTTCATATATTACTGGCTCCGGAACCGATTAGGCTACCTTCCGTTTTTAGCCTAGCCTTGATGGGGGGCGTTTTGGTTTAGACTGCGGCTCTGCGGCCTCCTCAATCTGGCATACTCTGCCCCTGTCTTGATATTACGGCCCCAGTGCTCCGTCTTCCTGACGCTTCGGTCACTGGTTGCTTACCCTCCTCAAGGGTACAGTAACAGGTTGAGTTCCATTTATCTCTTTTCCGCCGCCAGACGCGTCTCTAATGTGCCACGTAGTCAACAAACTACAGGATTAGCAAGCCGTAGTCTCGCTAATCGCGCCCCTGTGGCCGGCGCAGTGTGGTACCAGCATTTGAACACGTGGTGCCCGCACCCAGTGTCCCTCCTGGTCGGGTTGTTCCACTTAGAACACAATTGGCAACCTAGAAACCTCGCGGACTTGTTCATTTTGGACATTCAGGAGGCCAAGTGGCTAGCACCTTATGGTAGCGACGTGACCAAGATATTCACGAATCAATATACCCAGTCTACAAAGCGACAGTTTCAATCGCATTGGAAAGCTTTTACGTCTCGGATTCTTAGAACAAAACAAACTATGCCCTCGGTGGCGTTGGTTTTTTATTATTTAATTTATCTGTTCATGCAGAAACATTTATCTGAAAGTGATTTATGTGGGCAGGTTTTAAACTCCGCCCACCTCCCCGTCAGCTCAGGCCTACATGGTCTCTGGACAAAGCATCGTCGTTATTCTCGTTCCCGTATGTACCAAAGACTGCAGATTTTACAAAAGGGCAGTATTCCTTATGGCTTTGGCTACCGGGAACAGTGTATCTGAGCTGGCGGCGATGAGCAACGCACCTAATTGCCTCAGGTTTGATAGGCTTCATGAGTGTATTCACATTGCACCTTCCCCAGGATTCATAGCCGAGATTGAGCACAGTGAACACGTGTTTTCAGAGTTCACGGTGCCGGCGTTAAACAGGGGAAAGGTGCACCATCTTTTTTGCCCAGTGCAAGCTCTAACCAAATATTTAAGAGTGGCACCTCTAAATCACCAGGGTGCTTTATGGGTCGCAAGTCCGGGTGAACGATTGATGGAGCGTACACTGGCTTCTCTCTTGGTCGAGGACTTTAAAGAGAAGCATCCCGGCGTTGTGGGTAAGACCCACGATTTATGCAAGGGGACAGCCTCTTTACGTTTCCTTAATAATCTTTCGGTGGAAGTTATTACGTCCACACAGTTGTGGGCCTCTAATCAGGAGTTTTTGCCTCGATACCTTTCAGTAGCTCTGGACAAACCTTCCTTGCCATGTATAGCTTTACGGCAGAGGGTCTAGGTGGCCCTTTTAGTCACGTTTTGTTTAATTTCAAGAAAAAGGGGGGGGGGGGGGGGGGGGGGTGCAGTCAGTGTGACATAGGACACCCTAGACCCCTCCGGAGTATGTGTTCGGAACATACGAGCTGTGATACTGGTTATAGGCATTGTATTATAAAATTTCTCTGTAGTATTCATTGCAGGAAATTGTGCTAAAGGCCAATAATAGTGTTACGACAATTCTTGTTGTAAGTAG
Source organism: Paralithodes platypus (assembly GCA_032716605.1). NCBI lineage: Eukaryota > Metazoa > Arthropoda > Malacostraca > Decapoda > Lithodidae > Paralithodes > Paralithodes platypus. Next base: position 19,384,728 of record CM064557.1, on the reverse strand, counting down.
CTTTGGCTGTGAAGCAATAGATTTTTGAGAAATCTCGGTAGTGGCAACTACGACTTTTACTTTTGCAGTAATTACTTCTGCATAAGTACACGAGTTCAGTACTTCTACGAATGTACAAGAATTCATTTATGTTTGGTTATACTTTTAGGAATATATCCACTAGTTAATGGGGTATATATGTGCACATGTAAACTTATAAGTTTTTAGTTTTCACCACTTACTTTAAGTGGGATGCCTTCTTAACTAGCAGATCTGTGCACAGAGTCTCAGAGTTAACCCTTTTTCAAGCAGGTTTCTTTGAAGCACGCTCCTGCTTGTACCCCTTTTTGAAGATTTAGGCTGTATAAAGTTTATGCACCCGAATATCTCTTTTTTACAAAAGTAAGAATACTATGTGGTTGTTTGATTATCTGCTTTTCTAGAGTTATGATATGATTACGAATGTCCCCTCCAGTCTTAGAAATCAGGCATGTTCGTCAATGATGGAGGGGCCACTAATAAATTATAGGTTTGACTCCTGTAAGGAGATAAAGAAAACCTAATATTTAGTAGTGGCCCGTAATCATTGACGACTGGGGCCCTCCCGACCATCCCCTTCCCATTCGTTGATGTATTAAGGATTTTGGTTTACTTGATATGTCAGTGAAGGAAGAATGACGCCTGAATCAGCGTCTGGTCAAAGATCCACACAAGTACATCCACGATATGATGGAAAGCTTATTGGATAGTTATTCTTATTTTCTGTTTGTTTTTTATTTTTTACGACGTTTTTTCATAGTGAGAACCCAATTCATAATGACTGAAGCCATGAGTGAGGTCGCGTGCGCTCATGATGAAGGCTCCTCAGATTTTAAATGCTCTGCGCGGTAGATTCAAACTACGGCGGATTAGTGTTTGAAGAGGATGCCTTATGTAATAGGCATGTTCGTCAATGATGGAGGGGCCACTAATAAATTAACTGGTGACTCCCTGTAATTTCATATATTACTGGCTCTGGTACCGAATAGGCTACCTTCCGTTTTTTCGCCTAGCCTCTTCCAATTCATTATTAATCTGACTCTAGTACCGATTACAGTTTCTTACAGTTTCTTACAGTAGATCCTCTGGAAAAAGGCAAACTATGCCTGTGTATCCAGCTCAGTACCAGTACTTGCACTGCTGCGGTCGTTCACGGTGTTGGCGGCGGCGGTAGCAGACGCAACATTTTTACTATTCTGTATTTTTGTTTTATAATCAAACTTCAAATCTTGTCTTCCCCATGCTTTATCAAGATTACTTTCAAACTCCCTTATTGATTCGGAATCGACTACATACTGGGGCAGTGCGTTCCACTCATTTACCAGTCTATCACAAAATGAGTTCTTTGCCTTCTCAAGCCTATTTATTTCTTTGTAAATTTTCTTAGAGTGTCCTCTCGTTCTTGTTCCCTCCCGCATCAAGAAGATACCTTCACACACATCCTCATCGTACTTTCCTGACACTATCTTAAAAGTCTCTATCATATCCCCTCTCTTTCTCCTATATGCCAGTGTCGGAAGCCCCAGTGTCCTCAACCTCTGCTCATAGCCCGCGTTCTTCAACGTTGTTACCAGCTTGCTAGCTCTCCTCTGCACTTTCTCCACTGCTTCTATATCCTTTACCATATATGGAGCCCACACCTGGTTCGCATATTCCAGGTGCGGCCTAACCAGCGCTGTATAGAGATTCCTGAAGATTTCTTCGTCAAGTGACACAAATGTCCTCCTTATCAGCCCTACAATTCTATTGGCTTTGTTTATCTTTTCCGCTAAATGTTCTGAGAAATTTAACTTATTGTCTATCACTACTCCTATATCCTTTTCTGCACTCACTTCCTCCATCGCTTCATACATACTGTATCCTACCTTGTCTATCTTGCTGGTCCCAATCCGCATGTACTTGCATTTTTTTGGATGAAAAGGCATTAACCAATGCTCAGACCATCCCTTCATGCCCTCCACATCTCCTTGAAGCAAACCCATATCTTCCTTACTCCTCACTCTTCTATACAGTTTAGTGTCATCCGCATACAGGTATACCTCACTTCCATTAGTTATAACTTCAGGCAAGTCATTGATAAATATAACGAACAGCAGTGGTCCCAACACAGATCCCTGAGGTACCCCACTTGTAATTTCCCTCCACCCCGAGCCTATTCCATTCACCAGTACCCTCTGTCTCCGATCTTTCAGGAAGGCTTCTATCCATTTCACACATTTCTCCCCTATATTATAGCTTCTAACTTTCTCTATTAACCTTTTATGTGGGACCTTATCGAAGGCCTTCACAAAATCGCAATATACCACGTCTATTACATCACCATCTTCTAGAATTAGAAGGCTGACTTTTTTCGCCTAGCCTGGAAGGGGGTGTTTGGTGTGCAACTCTGTGGCCTCCTCAATCTGGCGTACATGCCCCTGTATTGCTCGGCGGCCCCAGTGCTCTGTCTTCCTGTCGCTCCGATCCCTTGTTGCTTACCCTCATCACGGGTCCGGTACCTGGTGGCTCCCTGTAATTTCATATATTACTGTCTCAAGTGCCGAATAGGCTCACTTTTGTTTTTAGCCTAGCCTACTGGGGGGGCGACTTTATCCCTGCTGCTGGTTGCTTCCCCTCCTCAAGGGGCCGGTACCTCGTGCACCATGTAATTTCCTGTCTTCCTGACACTCGTACCGTTTCGGTTGCGTGCCATTTTTTGGCCTAGCCTCAGGGGGGGCGCTTTGGTTTTCAACACTGTGGTAACCTCCTTCTGGCATTCGTGCTGGTGTTGTTGAAGGTCCCGGTGCTCTGTTTTCCTGGTTCTCCCCGTAACCACGGACGTAACCCGTTCTGATGTGTTTTGCTGACAGTTTTTCTTCTGTCTCTGTCCCCTTCGGTTGTGTCTGCTTACCCACTGGCTCTCCCGCGTCTGTTGTGATTTGGTGGGGTTCACTTTGGAGCCCCCCCCCCCCGTTTTTGGAAGGGATGGCTTTCACTGTCCATTGGGCCACTGCACTTGCTGAGACGTTTCTGTTGGGTTACCGCCCTGGGGCGGGTACTTCCCGCTCTAGGTCGGGGCCTTCCTTTACGGTCCCCTTCACTGTCACTTGGGCCGCAGCACTTGCTGAGACGTTTCTGTTGGGTTACCGCCCTGGGGCGGGTACTTCCCGCTCTAGGTCGGGGCATTCCTTTACGGTCCCATGGTCGCCTCCTGGCTCCTCCGCTCTGGTACGGGCCTTGCCCGTGCTATATCGGAGACTTGTTGTTGTGGCTGTTTGATGCCCACGGACTCTCCCGCGTCTGTTGTGCCTGGCCTGGCTCCCTTCGGGTTCCTCGGCTGCCGGCGGGGCCCCTCGGGGCCTCTCCGCTCTAAGACGGGCCTGCTTTTGTGCATTCTTGCCTTCCATCGGCGCTGCTCTCCTCTTTTGCCGCTTCCCGTTCCTGGGCGTGGGTGTCTCTATCTGGCCCCTCCACTCTGGGACGGGTATGTCGCTACCCTGCCTTCTCTTGCCGCGTCCCGCTCCTGGGCGGGGGTGTCCGTTTCAGACTCCTCCGCTCTGGGGCGGGTTGTTGCTCCCCGCCTGCGAACGCAGGCGTTCCCGCTCGATGTCGGGGTTTTTCCGCTCTAGATCGGACATCCCCGTTTCCGGACGCGCTCATCTTGACTCGGTTTAGGCCTAGACTGGTAGTCCTGCACTTCCTTTCAGACATATTTTAATGCTCCTTTTTACCGGGCTGTGCTTTCTGACCTACAGGACCTCTTCCCTGATACCGGCCTTAAGGTATCGGTCTCCCTTCGGTTTTGGGGTGGGGTTTCCTTCAGTTCTTCAGAGGGTTGTGCCTACCCCTGGGTTTTTTCTGACCTGGGGTTTGGGGCTCTTTGGCCTGTTGCTGGTTCCCCTATGGCCTTCCTGTTCCTCCTTTTGGAGGGTTTTCTTCAGCTTTAACTTCCAGGGGGACATGGGGGGGGGGGGGGGGGGGGGGGGGGGCACTCTCCTTCATTGGATGGGACTCCAGTCTCCAGACCTAGTGAGTGCTTTTAGGCTACTCCCTGACCTGGTGCCTGTAGCCTATTCTGGATCTCTGATCTTTCTTTTGTGCATGACCTCCTGCCTGATCCTCCTGCCTGGCCTCCCATTTCGGGGGCACTCTTTGGCCTTCTTCTTCAGGATTCATCGCCTTCAGTAGTTTTTTCGTGGTGCTTCCGACCAGGCTCCGTCTTGTCTCGGCCACTGCCGTACATGCGTGCATTGCCATGGCCTTTCTTTTCTTGGGCTTACAACCAGGCTTTCTTCTTGTTACTGTCGATGACATACATGCATCCCTTCCCGTGGCCTCCGCGGGGTCTTCACAGGGTTTTTTTCTTCTGGTTCCAGTGTCGTATGTCTCCTTCGCTCTGCTCTCGCCACGGGTTCCTCCCCGGGTGGTGAGTTCCAACCGTCCTACATTCGTCCTACGTCCTACATTCCGCTCCAGAGCGGATTTCCGCCCCCGAGCGGATTTCCGCCCCCGAGCAGAGCGGCCCGTTCTGGCCGCTCTTTTCTGGGTCGGTGCTAGGGTGCTTTGCTTTGCCTCTGTATTGAGACTCGGTTGCAGTAGTTCCCGGACTTCTCCTTATCTTCAGATTGTGCTACCACTCTACTCTGAGGGTACCCTTGGGCGTCTTCTTCTCTTCAGTACCTTCCTCCTTTGGGTATTCTTATTATCCTCTTCCTTTATGAGGCTTTTCATGCCCTCCTTCTCGGGACTTGCACGGGGTTCTTTGCACTTGCTGGTTCGCCTGGTCTCTCCCTGACCCTCCGCATAGGGTGTCCCTCTTCACCCTCACCACACACAAGGGGGGGGGGGGTTCCTCACTTTCATGAAAGGTGCTCCATTTGCAGGGTGTAGTGACCACTTTTGTGCATTTTTCTGCCCTCGTGCCTGTTTTGAAGGGCCCCCCTTTTTCGTCCTAGCCTGCCTCCACAGGGCAAGGAGTACTCTCCTATCAGGGATTCAGGGTTTTTTACCAATATTGTGCTTGCACTCAATTCCTGTGCTTCACTGTCTGGTTCAGACCATCCATGTGGCTCCACCCAAGGCTCAGGAGGCCACCGCTGCCCGGTTTTGCCTCCATCCACCCCATGCTTGTACGTGGCGGTATTCTTGGGACGCTCTACTGCTGTCCCTCCTCTTTACCTGTGGTAACTCCTTGTGGCCTGCCTGCTTTCTTCCCCTGCTCTGCCTGGGGTGCTTCATCCTGGGGCCTTCGGTTTCTTTTCCTTTCCGGTTGCAGTACGGATATCCTTTCCTCCCTGCGCACACTGTGGGGGTTCCCGTCCTGCCATGCCCGTTGGGCCATGGTGAGTCCTACCCATGTCTCGGGCTCCAACCGCGTATGGTTTACCTCTCGGAGGTGTAGACCGTGTCTCGTCGATCTTGACCTTTGGGTCTCGTCCTCCGTTCCCGGACGCTGTAGGCGCAAGGTCTCGCCTCTGCTCTCCGTGGTCAGGGTTTCGCTCTCTCTTTAAAGGACCGCCTCCGACGGTTTCCGCGCTTCCTCGATGAAGGGGTGCGTACCATGCTTCCCCTTTCCTCTGCTGTCTCCCTGGCGCCTGTACACTTTTCCCCCGGTGCCTCGTTCGGACGTCCCTACTGTTTCCGAGGACGCCGGGTCGTAGGGGAGACGCCGCTCTCCTTCACGACGTCGCCGACAGTCTCCGGCTCCACTCCGCCCTGTCTCTTCCCCTGTACGATCTCCGTACGTGCTTCCGTACTGGGCGGTGTTCTTGCCTACGTCACCTGCTCTACCTGTGGTTGCTGCTCCGGTTGTCCTTCCTCCCACTCGCTCCCGGGCGGCATCGACTTCTTTAGTCATGCTCCCTGCGTGTGGCCTGGGGCTGGTTGGTCGGCCTGTCCACGTTCCGTCCCTCGGGATGTTTCCGGTCCCTAATGGACGTCGCTTCCCTTCCCTTTACGGGAAGCCGTCGTCGTGGGGGCACGTGGCGACATCCCGCCCGGGACGGGCTCTTACACATGCACAAGGAGTGTGCCCGGTGCCTGCGCGTTGGCGGGTACGGCTCGAAGCCTTTGCTCGACACGGCATATATGTCGACGCGCCCACTCTGTCGGCATCGTATGAGTTTCAGTAGTGTCATTCCTTAGTTTCTCTTTTACTGTTCCTTGTGGCTGACGGAGGGCGTCGACTTCGGGGTTCGGTCGGGGATGGGTTCTTCACCACTCCCTCCTGTCCTCCGTGTCGAGCCTCGTCATGCTTTCTTCCGGGGTTTCACCTCCATTTTGGGCCTGGTTCTTTGCCCCTACGTTATCTTTCTGAACGTATGCCACGTTCCTTCACGCCACCAGAGAAGGGTGCCCTGGAACGTGTTCACATGCCCTGGCGGCGCCCTGCTCGCATGCTCTCCACCCTCTTCGAGCGACTGCACCTCGCTCGGCTTCCCCTCAGGCTTATTGTAGCCCCACCGCCTAGGGTGCTCGGGAAGGGTGGGGCCCCATTTGGGCGTGTGCGCCTGCAGCTTGCCTCTGTCGGCTTACTTCGGTGTCCCTTCCATGAGGCTGCGCGTTGTCGTCAGTCTCTGTGGTTTTCCTTCTGTACACTGGCGCCGGCTGAGGTCCGCACTTCGCTGTTGCTTTCTGTGCTCCCTCCGGAGGGGCTCTTCTCTGCTCCTGCCTGGCAGGGGTCTTCCCTCTTTGCTGCTGCGGGGCTCTTCGCTCCCCGTCCGCCTGGGATGTTTCCGCTCCGGCGACCTGCGTGTCCTCGGTTCTTCTGTCCATGGGTTTATTCGGGAAGTCTCGCCTCACCAGCGGGCCTTCCTGTCGCATGTCTTTCTGGTCTCCGTGACGGACAGCGAGGTGTTGTGACCGGTGGTCGACCTGTCGTGCCTCGTCTTTGATGACTCTCATTATGTCACGTTCGGCGGTTTACCCTTCGGTCTCCATGTCGCCCCTCGTGTCGTTACGACCCTCGTCTGACTGGCCTTGCCTCCCCTGTTCACTCGGGGTCTTCCGCTCCTCTTTTCCGTGGTGGGTGGGTTCTTCTCCGCGAACTCTCCCGCACACTGTGTCCACGCCGCTCTCCTTGTTCCTCCTCGTTCCTCGGTTCGGTTTCCTAGTCGCCGTTCCCGAGTCCTGCCTTCCACCGTCGCAAGATGTACCGTGGGCGGGCCTTGACTGGGACGGGTCGAGCACGTCTGTCACCCTGAGTCAGGTGACTGCGTAGTCTTTTCCTTCTTCAGGACCTGGCGGGGTACCTGTTTTGCCCCGCACTCCTTTCCGCTGTCGCCCTGCGTGTCCCCTACCTACCCGGGACTGCCGTACTATGGGCGGTTGCTCTGTCGATGGGACAGAGTGCCCGGGTAGTTTGGTCTTTCCAACATGCCGTATTCGATGTGTTTCCGCCACCCGACGCCCTTTTTGATGTGCAAAGTCCTCCGCAGGCTGAGTGGGTACGTGTCCTTTGTTTGGTTGTTCACTTCCATCTGGCCGGCACACGCCTGGTCCGCTCAGCTGTGGTGGTGGCGCCCGGGTCCTGTTCCCCTATCGTTACCCGATTTCCACTTGGGATCGGTTGGTGGCCTCGGGACCTCGTTGGCCTTCACAACGTGGATGTTTGTGAGGCAGGGTGGCTGCCGATGTTTCGTCGTTCTTTGACTGTCACATCCTCTCCACTGGCCACATTCTCAGTGGCAGACTTCCGTCTCTCACTGGCACGGTTTTCCTTCTGGGATGACCAAAACGTCACGGACACGCCTGTCGGTAGCGTTCGTGTTTCCCTACCTCATTTGGTTATTTTTGAGATGCGTCCCAACATATGCACCGTGCTTCGGCCCCGCCTGTTCGCCATTTGGGTACCGTGTGAGTCATTCACAGGGTTGGTCGTTCCTCACAGGGCATTGGATTTCCTCATGCGGGCCTGCTTTGGACTTCGGCCTCCGCCGTGTCAGATTCCTCCTCAGTGGTCTCTGGCGGAGGTTCTCCCACTGCTCTCGTAGGCCTTTTACACTATTTACCCCGTGCCTGCACACTTCCATGCCATGACACTGTTCCTTCTGGCTTTGGCGGCGGGTGACGACGTCTCAGAGATAGGTGCCATGTCTACGAACCGGCATTGCTTCCGTTTTCTCCCGTCCTTGGGTCGGTTACTTTGGCTCCGTCTGTTCGTTTTGTGGCTACACCCGTACGCGCCACTCCCGTTTTTAGGCCTTTCCTGTACCGGCTTCCACACATGGTAGGGTTCATCGTCCGTTCTGCCCAGTTCAGACCCTGCATACGTATGTGTCCTCGGCCAGGCCAGTGTCGGGGTTGACATTACGGGTGGCGCCTACGTCCGATAGGAAGCTTGATCGCCGTGCTGTGGGTCTTCGCCTGTGTCGGGTTCTTCGGGCCTGTAACCCGTACGTTCTGGGCACAGCTCATGCCGTCCGTTCGTACGCTGCTCCATTCAGGTTTTACTTGATTTTCTCGCCCGGACTTTGCCGACACAGGGCTTTGGTCTTCCCCCACCACGTTTGTCTCCTCCTCTCTGTCGTTGTCCGCCGACAGACCGGGGCGTCCTTGTAGTGCGTTGGGCCTGCAGGTTCCCTCGGGGTCTACCTGCGGGGTTCCTTCTGTCTCTTGTCCTTCTCCTGTCCTGTCCTTCCTTATTGGGGGGGGAGGGTATTGCACTATACCCATACTTGCACCTATGTTCAAGATTAATAACTGGGCTAAGCTTTTGATATGCTTTCTAGTCTTAAGTATACAGTCAGGACGCCCAATACGCGATTCCACAATTCGCGAAAACCCTAATACACGAGTGACCCCTCGAAAATAACCAAAAACATTAATTACGCGAGGTGGCACCACAATACACGAATCGAGAGCTAAGAAGGGGCCAAATCCGCTATTCCCCCTTGATACGCGAGCACGGTCTACGTTTTGCGAGGCCCAGGTGACGCAGTAGCCGTCTGCGCAGGCCTCTTGGTATGGGCATACGCCTGCCTTCCCTCCCACTTACCCTCCCTCCCTCCCTCCCACAGTCCCGCTCATAGCCACGCGGAACCAAACGTTTGTAGCGCCTGCCATTCGGTAACGTTTTTCGCCATGCCACGCAAATATAAGAAGATTACACACAAAATGAAGGTGGAAGTGTTGGATCGCAAGAAGAAAGGAGAAGGAAACTGTGCAATAGGCCGTTCTATGGGCTTGTCAGAGTCAACTGTGCGTACGATTTGGTCAGGGAGGGAGAAGCTGGAGAAAATCGTGAAGTCCTACGGTGCGTCCATGTTTGACGATAGGTCCCGGAGCAACAACCCAGCCATGGTTGTCATGGAACGCTATCTGACTGCCTTTGTAACAAGAAAATATAGGGAGCAAGTCCCTATTGATGGGCGGTATATAAGGGACCAAGCAAAGGTGCTTTATGCCACTGCTGTCAAGAAGACAAAAACAGGTGAAAATGTAAACTTCAAAGCCTCGAAAGGCTGGCTAAACCGTTTTCTTAAACGTAAAGAACTGAAAAATAGGAAAGTTTCAGGTGAGAGAGGATCCGCAGATCTGGCTGCAGCCAATGAATTTCCAGCAATTTTGAAAACAATACTCGAAGAAGGAAACTATACACGGGACCAGGTCTACAACGTTGACGAGAGTGGCTTGCAGTATAAGTCCATGCCTAAGTCAACCTACCTATCAAAACATTTAAAGCAAGCCAGAGGGAGAAAAATTGACAAGTCCAGATTTACTGTAATGTTTACAATGAATCTTTCCGGCAGTCACAAGATGCGACCAGTAATTGTTCATACCGCTGCCCGCCCTAGATGCTATAAAAACCTACGAGACATGGATGATACAGGCACTTATTGGTATAAAACTGCCAATGGTTGGATGACTAGTGCCATTATGGGAGAGTGGCTACAAAATCATTTTGTGCCTGACGCTCGTATGAAATGCCGGGAATTAGGCCAACCATTCAAAGCACTTTTGTTGATGGACAACGCTCCCTGTCACCCAGAATATCTCAAATTCCTGGATCCGAATGTGCAAATAGTTTTTATGCCACCCAAGACCACCTCCATCATCCAACCATTGGACCAAGAAGTAATTTCGAATGTAAAATTCTTCTATCAAACCCGCCTCTACAACTATCTGCGTGAAAAGACAGAGACAACTGATTAACTTGATGCCATGGAGTTGGAATTAACATCTGAGGAAGAACCAGACCAACCAGAACCAGGACGACCAGAACCAGACCAACCACAACATGAACCAGCACAACCAGAACCACAACGACCAGAACCAGACCAACCAGAACCAGACCAACCAGAACCAGACCAACCACAACATGAACCAGCACAACCAGAACCACAACGACCAGAACCAGACCAACCAGAACCAGACCAACCACAACATGAACCAGCACAACCAGAACCACAGCGACCAGAACCAGACCAACCAGAACCAGACCAACCACAACATGAACCAGCACAACCAGAACCACGACGACCAGAACCAGACCAACCAGAACCAGACCAACCAGAACCAGACCAACCACAACATGAACCAGCACAACCAGAACCACGACGACCAGAACCAGACCAACCACAACCAGGACGACCAGAACCAGACCAACCACAACATGAACCCGCACAACCAGAACCACTAGAACAAGATCAAATGACTGTAACACGTTTTTGGAAGGCTTTCACTATTAAGCATGCCATTGACTTCCTACTTCTTTCATGGGCTGACATCAATGATGCAACAATAAATCATGCCTGGCGTGAGCTGACGCCTCACCTCTGCGTTGCCAAGGACGATGACCCAAGGATACAGACGGTCCCCCAAGCTGAGGCTGCAACAGTTGAGGCAGCACGCGCTGTGGCAGGTTTGAACGAGGTTTCTCTGGAAGATATTCGTGAGGTGCAGGAAGCTGGCAATCAACAGTCTGCAGATGACACAGTGGAACAAATAAATTTAGAAGACGCAGCCCATGAGATGAGAAACCAGCAGCCACAACCTGGACCTGCTTTGCCTGAACTGTCAGTCGGGCATCTCAGTCGGATCTTGGCTGCCGTGGACTGCCTTAAACACAGCTTTATGGCCGAGGAGACCTGCCCACTCAGGACACAAGAAGTCATCCTCAACGTAGACAGGGCATTTAGGTTCTATGCTGATCGCTACAACCAGGAAGTTAACCAGCGAACCCAGACGTTGATGACCAGATTCTTACGCCCCCAACAACAACAGCAACAGGAAGAACGGGATGCCGAACCCCAGCCTTCAACCTCCAATGATACCGACGTGCCTGACGATGAGTTTGACGGGTTCATGAGAGAGGCAGAGATAGAAAGGAGACGCTTGGCACTTCAGAGAGTGAGGGAGGCCCGGGAAGAGTCATCGGAGAGCGAGGATGATCCCGGGGATGGGAACGGGGCCGGGGCAGTGTAGCTGAACTCGCCCCGCCTCGGAAGGGGTTTGCCTCGGAGCCCCCACTCTTCAAGGCTACCTAGCCTATCTACTACTAATTTTAAGGTAAGGTTTCATATTTGTATTCATTGTTGTTCTTATATATAAGATATAGACTGTACTGTAGAGCCAAAAATGTCGAAAATAGGGCCAAAAATTCCGAAAATTGAGAGATGTCACCCATATCTAATTATTCCCATTTAAAGTTAGTTCCACAATACACGAATTCACAATACGCGATGCCTCCTGTCACCCCTATTCTCGCGAATTGGGGGTCCTGACTGTACTACGTTCTTTCGGTATGTCTTGTCCTCATACCACTGAACTTTTCTCATATGGCTTTTAGTGCTCGTCACATGCTGCTCATGTAGTTTCTCGTCACATCCTGTACGGTACTCATATTCGGCGTATGCCGGTATTTACTCGTTACAGTATGGGTCGTCCTGCTTTCTTCCGAAAGGAGGGGGGGGGGGGGCATCCTGGAATTTATATTCATCATTATGAAATGCATCATTCTTTGTCTTAGGCTAAGTTATCTCATGGAATAAGACTTGACTGTACTTGACCTCTTTTGATATGCACCTGTCTGTACACTCTTTCTATAAACTCTTGTTTAAGTCGGTCTTTCCATGGTCCTGATATTTACTAAGGGCTAAGTTTGTGTTTTTTCGCTTGGATGTCCGCCTCCAATTTGTTACTCTAGCTCAACGTTGGAGACGTAGAGGCTACTACTAAATTGGGAGGTTTGACACTCTCCCAATACCAAAGAAGGAAAACCTTCTATTTGGTACGTAGCCTCGGAGTATCCAACGTCATAGTATCCCGCCCTCACACCGTACCCCTGCCCATCCAATCTTGTCTTTTAACTTGATACCTAGATGATCTAATAAACCCGGTCGTATGGTTCGGTGGGCCCGTGACAGCGGCTTAGGGAGCCAGATAGGATGGACAATATTCTACAATTTTCTCTTCTCTTTCTCATCACTATTTTATGTTTTTCTTTTTAATAGTAGCCTCAAAAGTGTGTACAACGTACCTAGTAGAGAGAGTAGGTGCTACTCTAGATGTTATCGATTAATCACGCTATGGATTACGATAATTACCCGCTCCACAACGGAACGGAATTATACGAGAAGTATATAGCTCTACGTTGGATACTCCGAGGCTACGTACCAAATAGAAGGTTTTCCTTCTTTGGTATTGGGAGAGTGTCAAACCTCCCAGTTTGCATATGAGTTTGCTTCTCCTATTGCCAGCATCATTAATTCATCCTTCAGTTCAGGGATCGTGCCTCCCCTTTGGAAACTTGGCTTCATCACTCCCTTGCCCAAGATTCCCAAACCCGAAACTTGTAATAATCTTCGACCAGTGACTGTTACATAAAGTTGTGCACATATTGCTGAGAATTTTGTCTCATCTTGGGTGCGAGATGACACACAGGTAAACCTTGATCCATATCAGTTTGATAACCAGAAAAAGACTTCTACCACCCATTATTTATTGTACTTAATGAATTTTCTTTATAAAACGACTGACATTACGGGAGAATGTGCAGCTGTCCTCAGCATTGATTTCTCAAAAGCATATGACCGTGTAGACAACATGATAGCAATGAGACATTTACTTCATAATGGCATGATACTTGAATAGTTCCTTGGATGTCTTCTTTCCTTACATCTTGTGGTCAGGTTGTACGTTATGGTGGTGCTACCTCTGAGGAGCACACCATGCTGAAGGAATGTGGAGGAAGTTTAGAGTCAAACTGGAGGATGTTATATCCAAATGTGTACCAGTAAGGGAATATAAGGATAAAACAAAATTGAGGAAAAGAACGAACCCAGAATTACCAATGAAAAGAAAGCTGTGGACTTTGATAAGAAGAAAGAAACGATTGTGGGTTAGATTAAAAGTGTTAAAAAAGAACAGGGGGTCTAGTATAGAAGCTAAAGTAGTGGATTTGGAACGTAGACAGATAAACAATAAAATAAGGTGGGAGACAAGGAGGGGGGTAAAGGAAAGGGAGAAAGAGATTGCAAGAAACATGAAGGATTATCCAAAAATATTCTGGAAGTACATTCAGGAAAAGTTAACAAGAAGAGTAGGGATCCCAGAGCTGGTAGGGGTGTTGGATGATGGGAGTAGAGCGGAGACGGATAAGGAGAAAGCAGAGGTGCTGGGGAAATACTTTGGGGGGGTACTAACAGTAGAGTCGGATGATGCAGTGCCAAATATTCCCATCAAACAGGCACCTGCACTAGAACTAATAGAGTTTTCCCATGCTAGAATAAGAAGGGCTATAGAAAAAATGAACAGAAGTAAGTCACCGGGACCGGATGGGATACACCCAAGAATCATAAAGGAAGGAGGTGAGATGTTAGTAGAGCCATTGAAAATGTTATTTGAGGTATCGTTTAATACAGGACAAATCCCGATGGACTGGAGAGAGGCGAACATAACAGCTATATTTAAGAAGGGAAAGAGAAATGACCCAGGAAATTATAGACCAGTCAGTTTGACAAGTGTTGTGTGTAAACTAATGGAAACGGTAATTAGAGAAGGAATAATGGAGCATATGAAGTCAAACCAACTTTTCAGTGGGAGACAGTTCGGATTCTTGCCGGGGAGGTCGACGGTACTACAGCTAATTAAGGTGGTAGATGATTGGATGCAAATTCTAGAGGATGGTGATGTAATAGACGTGGTATATTGTGATTTTATGAAGGCCTTCGATAAGGTCCCACATAAAAGGTTAATAGAGAAAGTTAGAAGCTATAATATAGGGGAGAAATGTGTGAAATGGATAAAAGCCTTCCTGAAAGATCGGAGACAGAGGGTGCTGGTGAATGGAATAGGCTCGGGGTGGAGGGAAATTACAAGTGGGGTTCCTCAGGGATCTGTGTTGGGACCACTACTGTTCGTTATATTTATCAAAGACTTACCTGAAGTTATAACTAATGGAAGTGAGGTATACCTGTATGCGGATGACACTAAGCTGTATAGAAGAGTGAGGAGTAAGGAAGATGTGGGTTTGCTTCAAGGAGATGTGGAGGGCATGAAGGGATGGTCTGAGCATTGGTTAATGCCTTTTCATCCAAAAAAATGCAAGTACTATAGGTTTGACTCCTGCAAGGAGATAAAGAAAACCTAATATTTAGTAGTGGCCCCGTAATCATTGACGATTATGCCTATTACATAAGGCCTCCTCTTCAAACGCTCATTTACCGTAGTTTGAATCTACCGCGCAGAGCATAACAAATTGAGGAGCCTTCATCATGAGTGCACGCAACCTCACTCATGGTTCTGTCATTATGAAATTGGGTTCTCACTACGATAAAACTTCGTAACAAATAATAAATAAAAAGAAAATAAGAATAACTATTCATAAGCTTTCCATATACTCGTGGATGTACTTGTGTGGATATTTGACCAGACGCTGACTCCAGGCGTCATACTTCCTTCTTCACTGACATATCAAGTAAACCAAAATCCTTAATACATCAACGAATGGGAAGGGGATGGTCGGGAGGGCCCCAGTCGTCAATGATTACGGGGCCACTACTAAATATTAGGTTTTCTTTATCTCCTTGCAGGAGTCAAACCTATAATTTATTAGTGGCCCCTCCATCATTGACGATTATGCCTGATATCTAAGACTGGAGGGGGACATTCGTAATCATATCATAACTCTAGCAAAAGCAGATAATCAAACAACCACATAGTATTCTTACTTTGTAAAAAAGATATATTTTTGCGCATAAACTTTATACAGCATATATATTCAAAAAGGGGTACAAGCAGGAGCATGCTTGAATAAAAAAGGGTTAACTCTGAGACTGTACACAGATCTGCTAGTTAAGAAGGCACCCCACTTAAAGTAAGTGGTGAAAAATAAAAACTTATAAGTCTACATGTGCACATATTATAGGTTTGACTCCTGTAAGGAGATAAAGAAAACCTAATATTTAGTAGTGGCCCCGTAATCATTGACGATTATGCCTATTACATAAGGCACCCTCTTCAAACACTCATCCGCCGTAGTTTGAATCTACCGCGCAGAGCATAAAAAATATGAGGAGCCTTCATCATGAGCGCACGCAACCTCATTCATGGTTCAGTCATTATGAAATTGGGTTCTCACTACGAAAGAACTTCGTAACAAATAAAAAACAAAAAGAAAATAAGAATAACTATTCATAAGCTTTCCATATAATCATGGATGTACTTGTGTGGATCTTTGACCAGACGCTGACTCAGGCGTCATTCTTCCTTCACTCTCCCGCTCTGCCTGCTTCGTTGGTTTCACTTTTGAACACGTGCGGGGGCTGACGGAGGCGGCAGGAGGGGAGTGCATGCCCGCATGCCCACCCTTCCTGCCGCCCCCAACTAATTGTAGTGGGCCCTATCATTTCTCATCCTTTCTGTTTTCCGTTTTTCCCTTCTTCCCGCTGCCCCCTCCTTTGGGAGCACCGTGACTGTCATGAGGTAAACGACCGTACTCACTCTTTGGTTTCGTTGGAGGGTGTTGTGGGTCGGCAATCCCTACACCCGTCGAACTGTGGTACCCGACGTGTTCGAGCGAGGGGAAACTTTTATGCCAAACCCTAACCCTTGTGCTGGGTCGGCGATCGACGGATCGACGGCCCTTAAGGTGCATTAGTCGGGGTGTATATCTGCAAGAATTCCTAGGGCGGTCGTCCCGTCCTCTAATTGTGGCTCCATGGTGGGTTTGGAATCTGACTCAGATGAATTTAGAAATATTCGTCCTATAGAATCTAAAATTGCCCCCTCTGACGCCGACCCCTGCGAGAAATTGGACTGCCTCAAGGACCCTTCCCCTGCTGCCAACAGTGCCGGAGTTCCCCACTCAGGCATGGCACCCACAGACCTTGGCAAACCTCCTAAGGATACTGTAACGAATTCTCCATCGTCGGGTAGTGAGATCCATCAGGTGATCTCCCCGGCATCAATTCCTATGCACAGTACTGCCTCTGTGATCAATAATAGTGATGACAACCCCACAGTCTCGACTTTAACTTCTAAATTACCAGATTATGATTCTAGCCTTAGCCTACCTCTTCATTCCGTTGACAACCTTACTGAAGAACCTCGCATGCCCTCAGCTGACACCCCTACGGATGCTTCTTGCATCCCTGACCCGTCTGTGACTCCATCTGTTACCATCTTCCCTCCGGATGCAGGATCTCCTACCTCAATTAAACCTGCTTCTGTACCTCCACGATCTCAACGGGCCGTTAATGCAGGTACAGGAAAAGACCTTGCCGGTATTTCCTCTGCCATTCACACGCTTCAACCGTTCGTACCTTCGCATAACCGACAAAGGCGTAAACGTAACACGTATACCCCTGCTTCGAAGGACACTTATAACGCTATGTTCAGTCCCCCTGATTGGTCACGGTTTTTCACGGTCTCTGGTGAACCTATGGATGATTTCAGTCTATACGATACTCTCGCACATATATTGGTGACTTCACCATGCATGCTGTTGGATCGGCCAAGCGCATGATTGAGGTGAAAACACAGGAGCAATCAGAAGCCTTACAAGCCTACCTCGACACCCCCAACGACAGATACACAGGTAAACCAGATGAATACCTGAATCAGTGTACTGGCACGGTTGTGCTCCCTTCCGACTTCGAATTTGCAGATCAGAGCTTTACAGACTCAACCAATCGTATCTTAAAATGATTGCAAAGAACTGACCCCACTGTTGTTAAAGTTGACACTTATACTGCTCCTCAGCGTGGAAATCGGCCCCCACTACGCATTGTCAAAATCTATTTTAAGCGCCATGACCTCCCTATGCATGTCCGTCTTGCAGGTCGCCAACTGCAGGTACGAAGGTATGTTAACAAGCCGAGACAATGCACAAATTGCTGGAAGCTTGGGCACTCAACCCCACGGTGTCGGGCTCTCAATGCTCGTTGCTTAAATTGCGGCTCAGAACAACATGCTCTCAACAATTGTCAAGTCAGCGCGCCCCGTTGTGCAAATTGTGACGGGTCCCACAAAGCCAATGACAGAACATGCCCGCACTTTGCGTTTCATCGTGACGTATTACATTTACAGGCCACAAAAGGACTCCCCTTCCGGTCTGCTGCAGCACAATTAAGGCAGGAAGGTAAATCTCCTCCATATCGACGGTTTGAATCAACTACACCCGCTGACTCCTCTGACCACCAGCGTCCAGAGCAGCCTCCGGCACCACCTATTAGCCCACAACATTACCCCACCAATGATACCTTCCGTTTAGTTCACCTTAACACCCCGGACCTATCCACCTCTAACAGGTTCGAGGGATTTACTAACTTGACCGATGATACTGAGTTTTGGAACATGACTGCCGAAGAGAACCTCATGGAATGTAACACAGTACCAGATATAGAGACTTCTCCCCAATCTCGCTCCACCCAATCGCAGCCTCGGAAAAAGCGTAAGGTTGCAAGTCCTATCCGGTCATTATCCCGGACCTCGAAACTCGGTTCCACCACACAGAAGTGGGTTATGCCTACCCACGATCCGGACTGTGGCTGCCATAACTGCGGCCGATTCTTTCTACTTCAGCACAAGACTTCTACCCGTACAGTACTCACCGAACATCTTCACAAATTTCTTTCCAAGCGAGCTCCAGCGGAAGATGCTCAAATTCACCCGACTCCTTGTTATTGTGTCACCCATATTTGTGAATCTGATCCTACGCCCAAGGACTTGATGCAGAGATTCCTGAAGGACAATAACCTGTTGGATTCTGACTTGACTAATATAGAGCTATCACAATCCCGATTTGATGTTCACCAACCTCCTGTCAATGTGCGTACCACCCTCACCACGCCTGATCCTCCCTGTAACCTTGAGCGACATGTTCCGTTAGCCGCTCCCCACTGCCCAGATCCCGATGCTCCCAAACCTAGAGACATTCCCCCACAAACTCCTGCTAACCCTACGACACCATCATCTGACAAACCTTCGATAAAGACTCATCATACCCCGAGCCCCTCACAATCTCCTGTATTGATATGTCACACCAATATCCCACCTGACAAATGTGGATGTCCAATTTGTTTCCGTAATTACATCACACCCCATATCTGTGCCACGGATCCCTGCCTCCTTGCTCGGACGCAGGAATTTGTCACCACACGTACACTTCCCCCTAACCCTGATGGAGATGTTACCTCCGCTTATCTATTTATGGACACTCTGTGCCAAAAACTCCTCCACTGCCCCACCCTTGTTCCTAAACTAGTCACACAATTCACAGCTATTTCTGAAAAATTTACAGACCTTACATCTACCCCTTCACCTTCATCCACACAACCCTCTCCACACTCACAACCTTTACCGGACTCTCTTCAAGAGACCTCTATTGTCGATGACTCTGACAATCCTATTCTTGATGGCATATAACATTTTGCAATGGAATATAAACGGATACCAAACTCGCCTCCGTATGGGAGAATTACAACGATTACTTAAATTATATTCACCATTATGCATTTGCCTCCAACATGTAGGCAATTTTGTTGTCCCCCCCAGGCATTATACTGTTGCTGCTAGCTCCCCTATAACCCCTTCACATCTCCGAACGGCCATCCTTGTGCACTATAAGTGCGTATTTGTTCCTGTGACCCTTGACCCCGACCCTTTTCAAACAACTGCCGTCTCCATTTCATTACCAAACCTTCCTTCCTTGACTGTTTGCTCCTCCTACAATCAACCCTCCTGTCATTACAATACTTCAGACCTTCATCAACTAGTACAACAACTGACCCCACCGTACCTTATTCTGGGCGACTTTAACGCACACTCTCCCCTTTGGGGCAACCCAAACACAGACATCCCAGGCGATAAAATTGAAAAATATCTCCTTCATTCTACTCTTTGTTGTCTCAACTTTGACACCCCCACCTACAGATCTGCTACCCACTGTACATTTTCCGCTGTTGATCTTTCCTTTGCCTCGGATGACGCAGCTCCCCTATTTGCCTGGTCAGTTTTACAGGATCGCTTCTCCAGCGACCACTACCCTATACTCCTTAAGTATTTGTGCCCTGCATCCTCCCCTCAAATATCGAGTTATAATCTCTCTAAAGCCGATTGGACGTCTTATACGCACTCCTCTGCAGACGTTTCGGACTTCTCCCCTACCTCTTCCCCTGCCCACAATTTTGATTATTTTTCGTCCTTCCTGAACTCCATTGCACGCACTCATATCCCGCTTACCTCCTCGCTGACGCACCCTCGCCAGGTCCCTTGGTGGACGCCCACTCTAGCCCAAATGATAAAATTCAAGCATCGTGTGGAACGCCTTCTTAAGCGTCTGAGTGTTAGGCAGCGGCGTTTAAAGACTGTTTCCCCCCGGCTTTTTTCCACTAATCGTTACTTTGACCTTATAACCATCACTATTGAAAAAATTGCCCTTAAAACGTTCTATAACAAGATCTGTGCAGTTGTCAAACGCAGTATCCTTGACAACAAGATACTTTCATGGCGATCATATATCTCGTCCTTCAATTCCCGCACCCCTCTCTCTACTTTATGGAAAAAGTTTCGCAGTATCAACGGACGCACTGTACGGCCTCCACTCTCTCCACTCAAAGACCCTGCCTCGGACTCGCTTACACATGACCCCCTTGACATCGCTGCCATACATGCCAAACATTTCTGTCACGTCAGCTCAGACCAGTCATTGCCTCGTCAATTTCTTCGTTATAAATGTATGGAGGAATCTCGCCCGCTATCTTTTCATAGCGGGAAAACACATGAATATAACACCCCTTTTTCAATTCCGGAATTGCGACACGCGCTCGACCTGTGTACAGACACTACTCCTGGCCCGGATGGATTCTCGTACGCTCTCATCCGTCACCTCCATCCACGTGCGCTACAACATCTTTTACAACTGTACAATCAGTTTTGGATAAGTAACTACTTCCCACCGTCTTGGCGGCATGCTTACACTATACCCGTACCGAAGCCTGGAAAAGATCATAGTCTTCCCACAAATTACAGACCGATTGTGCTTACCTCATGCCTCTGCAAATTAATGGAAAAAAATGATCAATCCTCGACTTTTACATTACGCTGAGTCACATGCCCTCCTATCCCCATATCAGAATGGTTCCCGCCCTGGCCGTTCTACACTGCACTCACTTATTCGCCTTGAACACCAAATACGTGATGGGTTCTCCAAGAACCAACCCACAGTGGCAATATTTTTTGACATTGCTAAGGCTTATGACACAACATGGAGACACAGGATTTTAAAATTTTTACACGATTCTGGCATGCGGGGTCCTCTTCCCTGCTTTTTACAAAATTTTCTCTCTAACCGTACATTCCAGGTCAAAAATAATGGTCTCCTATCGGACATTATGTCACAAATTAATGGAATACCCCAAGGATGTGCCCTTAGCAGCTTACTCTTTATTATGGCGATCAATAGTGTCATACGCAGCCTCCCACCTGAAATATCGTATAGCTTGTATGTGGATGACTTCGCAATATATTATACTTCTCCCAGTCTGACTCACATACAACGGCGTCTCAACATTGCTCTAAAATCCATCCACTCCTGGGCATCCACTGCTGGTTTTCAATTTTCTGCTGAAAAGACTAATGCCGTTGTATTCTATAGAAATGTTCGACATTTACGTAACCAGTCCATTACTCTCACCATGGGACATTCTAATATTCAGATCCTTCCACATACCAGGTTCCTTGGTTTAATCTTTGATACTCACCTCAATTGGAAGAGTCACATTGCCTGCTTAAAGGCACGTTGCCTCCAGAGAATGAATGTTCTGAAAACAGTCGCACGAGTCCATTGGGGCGCAGATCGCGCTACGCTTTTACTGTTCTACAGAGCTACCATCCTCTCAGCCCTAGATTATGGTAGCCCTGTCTATGGCACGGCCTCTGCTTCCACATTAGGAACCCTCGACAGCGTACACCATTTGGGCATCCGCATTAGCTCGGGGCATTCCGTTCCTCTCGTGTCTCCAATATCCTATGTGAGGCTGGGACCTTACCTCTAGCCTACCACCGTCGATTAGTCCTCATGCGTACGGCTGTTCGCCTCCGTCATGACCCAACTCTACTAGAACTATTCCATTCCACAGATAACTATCGTTCAACCATTCCAGTGCCATTCCCACTATTGTCTCGCCAATTGCTCTCCACTTACAGTATCACCGTTCCTCCCATAACTCCCCCTCCTAGTCACATCACTCCGTGGACCCTACAGTTTGCTTTCACTTAGCAGATCAACTTGATGCCCAAGCCCCATCTCAACGTCGACATCTCGCTTTGCAACATCTTGATGATCACATCCCGGCTGTTTTCGTTTACACCGATGGCTCGAAAACTGCGGATGCCGTGGGTTGCGCTGCAGTCTCAGACCATGGCTTGTCTCAAAGTACCTTACACCATCACTCCACGGTTTTCACTGCTGAATTATGGGCTATTCAAGGTGCTTTAAGCACCATCTCTTCATTGTCGAGGAACTCTCCACGGGTCGTTATCTGTAGTGACTCAAAGAGTGCACTGCAAGCCTTATGTGTATTTGCCCCCAAGGACCCATTGGTCAAGACTATCATCCACACAATACACAAATTACAGTGCGCTAATCGTTCCATCACACTGTGCTGGATCCCCGCGCATGTAGGAATTCCCGGGAATGAGCGTGCAGACTTCCTCGCTAAGCAAGCGTGTCATGGTACACCCTCTACTACTTTGCTGCATTCGGAGGATATGCTCCCTGTCCTCCGTCGCCATGTTTATGACGCTTGGCGAGTTGAGTGGAGAGCGCAACCATTAACTGGCCACCTTCGCTCCATTAAGGATGACATACACTTGTGGCCCTCTTCAATTAATGGTTCACGTGCAGACCAAACCCTATTAACTAGATTACGTTTAGGCCACACGCGCCTCACACATGGTTACCTGATGTCCACCCCTCGTGGTCCACCACCTGTATGCCAACATTGCCATACATCATTGACTGTTTTTCACTTTCTTTGTATTTGTCCCGTCTATGCATCTGAAAGACGGAGATTCTTGCTGAACACCTCATTACATGGCATCCTCTCTGACTCAGACTCTTTCAATTTCACCCCTATTCGTCACTTCCTGAGAGCGATAAATTTATACAATGACATATAACTACTGACATATACGTGACTTAAAACTCTGTACCACCTCCTCCACCACTAGCCTTGAGAGGGCCTAGGCCCAGTGGGCTAGTATAAAATAAAAGCATCATCAACAACAACATCTTCCTTCACTGACATATCAAGTAAACTAAAGTCCTTAATACATCAACGAATGGGAAGGGGATGGTCGGGAGGGCCCCAGTCGTCAATGATTACGGGGCCACTACTAAATATTAGGTTTTCTTTATCTCCTTACAGGAGTCAAACCTATAATTTATTAGTGGCCCCTCCATCATTGACGATTATGCCTGATATCTAAGACTGAAGGGGGACATTCGTAATCATATCATAACTCTAGCAAAAGCAGATAATCAAACAACCACATAGTATTCTTACTTCGAAAAGATATATATTTTGGCGCAGCACATATATACAAAAAGGGGTACAAGCAGGAGCGTGCTTCAAAGAAGCCTGCTTGATAAAAAAGGGTTAACTCTGAGATTCTGAGTACAGATCCGCCAGTTAATAAGGCACCCCACTTAAAATAAGTGGTGAAAAAATAAAAACTTATAAGTTTACATGTGCACATATAAACCCCATAAAACTAGTGGATATATCTTGCAAAATATATCCAATGCTTAAAATTAGATTGCTTCACAGCCAAAAAACTACTTACAACAACACTGTTGTTTGTACTACAATTGTACTAGCACAATTTCCTGTAATGAATAGTACAGAGAAATTTTCATATCACAACACCCATAAAACAGTATCACAGCTCACATATTCCGGCGGGGTCTAGGGCGTCCTATGTTACACTGACTGCACCCCCCCCCCCCCCCCTTTTCATGAAATTAAACAATAAGTGACCTAGGGGCCACCTAGACCCTCTGCCTTAAAGCTATACATGGTAAGGAAGGTTTGTCTAGAGCAACTGAAAGGTATCGAGTCAAAAACGTATGATTAGAGGCCCACAACTGTGTGGACGTAATATCTTCAACAGAAAAATTCTTAAGGAAACGCAAAGATGCTGCCCACTTGCGTAAATCGTGGGCCCTACCCACAACGCCGGGATTACTCTCTTTAATGACCTCGACCAAGAGAGAAGCCAGTTTACGTTTCATCAAGCGTTTACCCGTACGTGCTACCCATAAAGCACCCTGGTGATTTAGAGGTGCCACTCTTAAATATTTGGTTAGAGCTTGCACTGGACATAAATTATGGTGCAGCTTTCCCCTTTTCAACGCCGGCACCGTGAATTCTGAAAACACGTGTTCACTGTGCTCATTCTTGGCTATGAACCCTGGGGAAGGTGCAATCTGAATACATTCATTAAGCCTACCAAACCTGAGGCAATTATGTGTGTTGCTCATCGCCGCCAGCTCAGATACTCTGTTCCTGGTAGCCAAAGCCATAAGGAATACTGCCTTTTTTAAGAGTAATGTAAAATCTGCAGTATGTTGGTACAGACGGGAATGAAGTAACGACAATGCTTTGTCCAGAGACCAGGTAGGCATGAGCTGACGGGGAGGGGGGCGGAGTTTAAAACATGCCCTCATAAAACCTGTTTCCTCCGCGACTGGTATGGTGAGACCGGTAAGGTCCAAAAATGGCATCCTAATCGCTGTTAAGTGATTTTTTAACGTTACTACAGATAAACGTTTCTGCTCGAACAGATAATTTAAATAATTAAAAACCAAAGCCACCGAGGGCACAGTTTGTTCTGTTCTAAGAATCCAAGAAGTAAAAGCTTGCCAATGCGATTGATACTGTCGCTTTGTAGACTGGGTATATTGATTCATGAATTTATTGGTCACATCTCTACCATATGGTGCTAGCCATTTGGCCTCCTGAATGTCCATAATGCAAAAGTCAGCGAGGTCTCTAGGTTGCCAATTGTGTCTAAGTGGAAAAACCCGACCGGGAGTGACACCGGGTGCGGGCACCACGTTTTCAATTGCTGGTACCACAACTGCGCCGGCCACAGGGGCGCGATTAGCGAGACTACGCCCCGATAATCCTGTAGTTTGTGTACTACGTGGCACATTAGAGACGCGTCTGGCGGCGGAAACAGATAAATGGAACTCCACCTGTTCCAGTCTGTCACCAGTGCGTCTGGCCCGCCCGCCGGCGTTATCGTCCGGCGGGTGAGGTACAGTGGGAGTTTGTGAGTCAACTCTGACGCAAACAAATCCACTTGTGGATGGTAAGGCTCCGCAATCATTTGGTCGAAAATGGTTTGCTTGAGCGCCCATTCTACTGTTGTGCTCTGTCTCCGAGACAGAGCGTCTGCCCAGACGTTTGCTACGCCTGGGAGATAAGATGCGTGAAGATGAATGTCCAGCCTGTTGGCTAGAATAAAAATCTTTTCTGACACGTTTAGCAACTTCCGAGATCTCGTCGACCCTTGTTTCTGAATACAGTGAACCGCATTCAGATTGTCCATTCTGAAGGCCACCGACTTGCCCCGTAAAGTAGAGCCGTGAGCCTGAAGGAAATATAAGGAGACTAGTAATTCTTCTACCCATACCGTCGGCGGAGGAGAGGTCCATGACATGACTGAGTGTAACGTTTCCCTCTTCGCCCAGACCGCTAGCAAGTTGTGGATTAATTTTGGTATGGGCCATAATTTTTTCGCCAGCAATAGCGGAAAATATTTGTTGCCCTCCAATATTAAACGTTTGACTCTTAACCGGCCCAACCTTACAGTTAGTTGAATCCAGTTGAGAGAGCCGACCAGAGACTCCCAGATTCTCTGTGTCGTAGTCAGACTGTGAAGGAACAGAAACAATATCCTGCGAAATCTGTTGCGATTGTCCACACTCTGACTCAGAGTGAGAGTAGCTGTGTCCCAGACCAGCCCTATCCACTGAACTACTCTTGAGGGAACAAGGTTTGACTTTACCAGGTTGACCTTGAACCCTAGAGTTTTGACATGATTTAATGTTATGTTGACATGATTTATGCATACTTGTTCCGTCTCTGCCACCACTAGCCAGTCGTCTAGATACCATAAAATCCTGATCCCTTGCTCTAACAAGGGCATCAGGGCTTGCCGGACTAATTTCGTGAATAAGCGAGGTGCTAGGTTCAATCCAAACGGCATCCTCTGAAAGACATAAGTCTGATGCATTATTCTTAAGGCCAGAAACCGTTGAAATCTTTTGTTTACCGAGACGTGCCAATACACGTCTGTCAGGTCTAAAGAACACATCCATCCTCCCGGCTGTATTGTTAGCCTGATCTGGTTTACTGTCAGCATCCTGAATGACACGTTGTGAATATGGAGGTTCAGATAAGACAGGTCTACGACCGGTCTCATCTGAACACTGTCCCTTTTGGGCACTAGAAATAGTTTGGATGTAAAAACTGGGTAATTTTGAGAAACCGGGATGATGACATTCTTGGCGATCATTTCCTGGATCAGTGACTCCACCTCTAATGAAACTAAATTTGCCTTTGTCGGCTGACGTAAACGAGGTCGCCGGAGCCACTGCCAGGTGATGCCCTTGCGTGCCACCATCCTCGCCCAAGTATTTACTGGCCATGCGCGGTGACACGTCCGGAATGACCCAGTTAGCAGACAAGGGTTCGCCGGCTGTACTACCCTCTGAACCACCCGCC
The DNA here is from genome assembly GCA_032716605.1 of Paralithodes platypus. Taxonomy (NCBI): domain Eukaryota; kingdom Metazoa; phylum Arthropoda; class Malacostraca; order Decapoda; family Lithodidae; genus Paralithodes; species Paralithodes platypus. The sequence goes on along the minus strand of CM064557.1, from coordinate 19,358,494 downwards.
GTGAGTGAGAGAGACTTTAGTTTTTTGATGGTGGTGGTGGTGGTGGTGGTGGATGCTTAGCCGACTGGCCGGCGTTGGCAGAAGACGGGCCCTGGCCCGGTCTGTTATAGTTTCGTCCTTTATGACCTGCAAACTTACCTTGTTTATACCTGTACTGACCTTGGGGGGAAGCGGACTTAGGTATATGAAAGGGCTTTGACCCACCCGGCTGAGCTTTTGCGACTGGCTTGGGTTTGGGAAAGTTAAAAGCAGGTTTCTTAGAAGGGGTGGGACTGTGCTTAAAGGCCTGAGCCATGTTGAAAACAGTTCTCCACACATCAGGGGACATTAAAGAGGGAGTTAGCACTGGCGACATGCCCACCTGGTTCGCAATTCTATCAGGAAGTTTCTTCACCAGGGACATCCTAAGATCCTGTCTCGCCCGCACCGCCTCGAGCAAGGCTGTGCGGATATCCCCCAACGACTGAATAGAAGTCTGAAGGAGTAACCGCCGAGATAGTTCAACCGATCTTCTGGCATCCGCGTCCGCGATTGCCTGAGTAGATCTTAGCATAGATTTCGCCACCTGGTGCGTAACAATGTACAGTAGGCTCACATATCTCGATCAATCTCATCTCGATATTTCGCATCTCGATGCCACCTTCAAGCTCTCCCCAATCACAAATCTCGATGAAAAAACGTTAATCTCGATAGCTAATAGCTAAATATCGATGCTAGATGCTTATATACTAATATAAACAGATTAATCTTGACCAAATCGATGTGTGAACCTCACAGTCATTGTGTTTTGTTCACCTGTATACTAATGTACCGCTAGTATCGATCGTCTCAAGCGGTAGTCTAACCTGTCTCTGCCGCTTTCATTTACGTAGTAATATAAATTACTTTACCATGTTTAATACATTTTATTTGTATGAGGAAAATCTAATATATAATAATAGTAAAGACAAAAGAAAACTTGATTAAACTTTATACCATGGAAAATTTATTGAAGTCGGTAGATCTAGCGGCCACTTGGTGTACCAGTCACACATCCGCCATTCGCTTGAAAACTTGTATTGTGAAGTCGTCTACCTGGACCTTTTTTTATCGCATTCATAAAATGCCGGTACTAGTGGTGACAGGGTGAGGGAAGCAATTGCAAGAATTGTTGACGGTGACTGTGCGCCGGGTGCGGAGACGCAGTAACCTAACTGCGTTCGCCTCGGAACCAACAATCAACCACACAAACCTCTTTATCAATAAATATAAGGTAAAAATAAAACTCTTTCATTATTAATTTTATCTATTTTAACATATTATATATATTGCATGTGATTGTGGGGGGCAAATGTGAAAATTGACAGATTTGATGTAGGTTAGTCGGAAAGTGGCTGGAACCGATTGTATTTTTTCCCATAAGAAGTTAACTTCGCATCTCGATATTTCGAATCTCGATCGGTATTTGTGGGAACCAATTATGATCGAGATTGGAGATTCCACTGTATTGGGAAAAAAGTCTATACGCCTTCCCCCGTAGCCTAAACTCCCGGTCTAGGTGAGCTGGGGAAGGTGTAGTGAAAGGATCTTTAAGTTCGCATAGATTGATTTTGGGGGCAGCTAAAAAAGCAAACAAAGCAGATGGAACTCCGCCGGCCGAAAAGACTGGCAGAGAGAACCAAGAATGGCTGTCCTGAGGAATCTGGTGCGAAGATTTTGAGGTGAAGGTGGTCGCAAAGTTCTGAGCCTCTACCTCCCATTCCACCCAAGGTCCTGGACCCAACTGCCCCACCTTCAACACTGGGTTAGCGGCTGTGTCTGTGACCGTTTGTAAATCTAATTCTGGAGTGAGAGCTGACAGTGCTTTTATATCATTAAAACCGTCATGCTTGGTCCAGTCAGAAAACAGTTTTGAAGCTGAGGCAGGGGGCAGTGCAGGTGTAGATTGTATACACAAAATAGTCATGGTGATAATGGTTCGGAATGGCCTTAATATTAACATCAAGTACATTACCCGCAATATCCAAAGCTCGTAACTTTCTAGATTTATTTCCTTGGATTACCCACTCACGTGGCACTGGAAGTTCCCCTGACAAAGTGGGTTGCGCCGCCTCTGGCTTAGTTGGGATCATTTGAACTCATGAATCATCTGGACCGTATAACAGGGGCATAGCTACCTTTCTTAACGGTGCTTTATCTAAAGGGGGAGGATTCACATCCTCTACCACCCTTACGCTAGAAGTAGTCAGTGCCGCCGAAGCAGGCCTAGTGACCATAGTAGGTGATATAGAGGGAGGGTGCGGAATCTTAGTCAAAGCAATGGAAGCGATCAGAGGCCGAACACTTGAACTTGTCATGGAAGCTCCCAGGTCCACTGTAGGAGTCTCCGGCTGTTGGCCAATTTTTTTTGTTAGAGCAGTAACTAATAACCCATCTATTTCCTCCGCCGTGACAAATTTAGCAGATGAAGAACTAAGAGGTGAATCATTCCTATCCTGTGAGTCGTCTAGAACTGAACCCGACTCTTGCACCTCCATGTCAGAGATTATAGACACCTCATCCTTGTCATCTGGCCCATCATGAGAGGATTCCGCCGAAGCCGGAATCCCGTCGTGGTGCCATGTTAAGTCAGGAATGGATGATGGGATCACAGCGTCCCGGTGGACATCCGCCCGTACCTGTGGCTCCTGAACCAGACGTGGGCCTTCATGCCCTGGTTGGGAATACCGCCATACACCCAGGCCTTGGCCTGAACTCCCTTGGGAGTCAGATACACCATCAACCACTGAGCCCCCACTAGACTCTTCTAAAGGGCAATCACTGCCCACAGAACTCTCTAATTCTAAGTGAATAATATCCATTGGTAACCTGTCCGCCGGTAACACCCCCACCACAGTCTCTGACACCACTCCCGCCCCATCAGATTGGACACTAGAAAAGTCGGGAGTAGAGGCAGAAAGTGAGGCACGAGGCTCCGGCGAACGCCGGGAGGCCTTTCGTTCCTTAGAATCTTTCCTGGAAGATTTGTGGCTGCGGTGTGACGTAGATCTTTCACTAGAACTGCTCTTGGACTTTTCAGATCTGTCACTAGAACTGCCCTTGGACTTTTCCTCTTTGCTCTTCTTTCTTGCTGGTGAAGAAGAGTGACTAGGCGGCTGTTGTCTGAGGGGCGACCGGGACCTGGACCGCGCCCGTGACGTGGAGGCTGTCACCGGGGGCGTGGGTTCACGAGGTCTCTTAGATGTGCTAGGGGCCAGAGTAAGTGCTGTACCCTGCCCAGTCTCTGCCGACTTTCGTACAATTACTCTAGAGGTACGTTTAATAGGGGGGTGCTCAATCAGTAATTTATCCCAAAGAATTACATTATCACATTGAAGCGCTTTATGAGCCACTGTGGTAGCATAACTTGACAACTGCTGCCTGACCTCCCGCAAAGCGACCGCCGCGGATCTATTATTGTCCCGCAATACTTTGACACTCAATTGAGTACAGAAGGTACAGTTCCCCGTTACCCACAAACCCCTTGAGCGATCTAAACATTTAACACATCTAATGCAAAGAGTGTGTGCAAAGATAGGGATACCTGAACAGGAGGGTGCAACACACAAGGCAAAAACAGGGTCTAGGGTAGCCATGACAGAGACTGGTGGAAAACGAACCCACCCCCGGTTTTACTCCAGGTTCTCTATAGACCCGCCGGAACTCAGCCCTGGAAAAAAGAAAATTTCCAGGAATTAATGCTGATAAGGCTACACCAACATGTTCGAACACAAGTGTTAAATAACCCGCCGGGTAATGAGACGTAATACACAACTATCACGGCTCGCTACGCGGGAGGTTCATAGATAAAGATTTCAGAATATCTTAACCTGTCCAAAAGATTTATGAATATCCTCTGACATGATATAAAGACCAGCATGGCTTTTTTATAAATGACGCAGTCTTCCCAGTGGTGTTTGTTAAGTTTACTGGAAAAACCCATAAAAAGACGCCGGCCCCCGTATTATCTCGCAGATCAAAAACTGGGAAGCCTGTCTTAAATGCTAGATCTGGCTTCTCCCGAAGCGTCCTAGATCGCCGTATGTTGAATGGCGGCAATACTTATCGTATCCCTCAATTGTCTGGTCAACTACACAGAATTTTGCAAATCCGTTAATCCCACCCTCCCAAGGTGCAACCGCCGGGTGTGAATTTAAGTTTTAACGTTAACCCCAATTATTCCTATCCCCACTTCTTTGCAAAAGATCGCCGGGGAGGAAAGACCAATCAACAAACAGCCTAGTTTTACTGGCTTTGCAAAACCGGGAAAAACTAAACTCAACAAGTGTCCGCATGAACACTTAGTTAAATGGGTAAAGCCATCCCGCCGGGAAACACAGTAAGCCTGAACACAGGCACCACCACAGAGACGCAGTCCTGGAGAGCCTCAGGCCACCACTCGCTGGGGAAAACAAGCCTTTTTTAACCACGCGTGATTAAAACTCGGCAACCAGCCGGGTTTTCATGGTGTAACCGAGAAAACCCGCCGGAAAAGGCAACCCACCCCGTTCAGATTCAATCTGAACGCACCAAATAGACCGTGGAATTAGCCAAAGCACAACTAACCCAGGACACACAAATAGTCCGTGGAATTAGCCAATACCTGTACACAACTAATTCAGGACACATGAATGACCTGCCGATAGGCATAAACTCTTACATGTCAATGTTTGCAGATGACGTAAAAATTATGAGACAAATAACAAATAAAAGTAGTTGTGAGGAGCTGCAAGGGGATTTAGATAAAATATACGAATGGAGCACCAAGTGGAAAATGAAATTTAATATAAGTAAATGTCATGTGTTAAATATGGGAAGAAGTGTGAATAGACCAAATTGGGAGTACAGGATGGGAGATAATAAAATTAGCAAGGCCGAAAAAGAAAAAGATTTAGGGTTGATTATACAAGATAATTTGTCGCCAGAGAAACATATTAACAAGCTCTTTAGCGGAATGTATGCAATGGCTGGGAATATGAAAGTTGCTCTGAACTATTTGGATGAGACCATGGTAGCGAAAATTATGAAGAGTATGATTAGACCAAGATTGGAGTATGCAGCAGTGGTGTGGTCCCGCATCTAAAGAAGCATATTCACAAGTTAGAAAGAATCCAGAGAGCAGTCACTAGATTGGTTCCAAGTCTCAGAGAACTGCCATATGAAGGGAGGCTAGACAAATTAAATCTACCGAGTCTAAAAGAGAGGAGAGAGAGGGGAGACATGATAATGATGTACAAATGTACCCGGGGGCTGGAGAGGCTGGATAGGGAGGATATATTAATTATGGATACAGGAATAACTAGAGGCCACAGCTACAAAGTAAAAAGACCTACCTGCAAGAACGATATCAGGAAGTTTAGCTTCCCCTATAGATGTATTGACAAATGGAATGGGCTGGAGGAGGAGGTGGTAGGGGCAAGGAACATCCATATTTTCAAGAAAAAATTGGATAAAAAGTAGACTGAGAGACGGGACAACACGAGCTTAGCTCAACTCCTGTAAACTACAATTAGGTAAATACAATTAGGTAAATACATACATAGTCCGTGGAATTAGCCAATACACAACTAAACCAGGACACACATGACACAGTAGTACATATTTATAACATAAATCAATAACACTTGTACATGTGGCAAAGCTACGAGAGGCTGGCTAGGCCTAGGCAGACGGAAATAAAAAGTAATCATGTCGTAATATAAACAAAAAGCACTGAATTATATCACAACAGGAACCACCGTCAACACACCACTGTAGCAAAAACTTCCCGGCAAAGGGAAGAACTGACTCGGGACCCAGAAAAAACTTCACTAAGTGAAGAAAAATACGCTGGGATCGTCAGAGAATAAAAAGCTACCTCATCAGAAAGATAAAAGGAAGCAATAATAACGCGTAGTGAAAGCCGCCTACATCACAAAGCTAGCTAACCGCGAAAAAGTTTCACACGTCCACTACGGGACCACGAGGGTACACCCGAAATAGATGCCCCAAACACAAGACCCAAAATACACTGCACTGCGGGCAACCCGCCCAGGACACTCCTGCTACGCATATCCTAACCTTACTCGATACATCCCGGAGTAAACAAATGAGAAAAAACTCACTAGGTGTTAAATATAGTTAAGCTAATCTGCATATGTGATATCTTCCCAAATACTTCATATATATTTTATACACGTTTACAATAATTACCTTTCTGATGCGTAGCTCGCCCTTAAGAACGTTAAACCCTCCAAGATGAACCAGCTACTCAGCGAAACAACAAACCACCATCATAACCAAGAAGCACAAACGCCGACACACAAAAACCACAGCCCAAACAACTACAACGCCATGTAATACCAAACAAACCACATATCCAACTCACTATTTACACCATCTGCTAGTCATGCTTTAAACCACCATTACATGAAACACGCCGGACAATCGCTCCCCACTATCGCTAGCACAACCTCTCTCCACGATCTCTACTTTCCGACTCACTTCTCCTCTCCCCATCGCATACACGCCCCCACTCACGTCATCAGCTGATGACGTCATCGCATCCCCGATAATTTAATCATCAGGGTAATCTACCCTACAAATTATAGATACTCTACATGCAATTATACTACAGGTAGTATAATGATAGTATACATAACATATTCATTTACTTAATTACCACCCAACTCTTGATCTAACTGGCCAAGGGTAAACAACCATACCGGTCGTTTGCAGGCCAACCATACTGGTCGTTTGCAGGCCAATTTGTAGCCAGCACATCAAGATTCTAACACTAGGGACGCAACAAATGCGGAACCAGCGGAGCGTGGGGAGGCACATCCGGGTAGGTTGAGCGCAGAGCAGAGAAGGAAGAATGACGCCTGAGTCAGCGTCTGGTCAAAGATCCACACAAGTACATCCACGATTATATGGAAAGCTTATGAATAGTTATTCTTATTTTGTTTTTGTTTTTTATTTGTTACGAAGTTTTTTCGTAGTGAGAACCCAATTTCATAATGACTGAACCATGAGTGAGGTTGCGTGCGCTCATGATGAAGGCTCCTCATATTTTTTATGCTCTGCGCGGTAGATTCAAACTACGGCGGATGAGTGTTTGAAGAGGGTGCCTTATGTAATAGGCATAATCGTCAATGATGGAGGGGCCACTAATAAATAAACCCCATTAAACTAGTGGATGTATTCCGAAAAATATACCCAAACATAAAATGAACTCTTGTACTTTCGCAGAAGTACCGAACTCTTGTACTTATGCAGAAGTACTTACATCAAAAATAAAATTCGCCGTCACAACTACTGAGATTTTCTTAAATTAAATTGCTTCACAGCCAAAACTACTTACAACAAGAATTGTTGTTCTACTACTATTGTACTTTAGCACAATTTCCTGTAATGAATACTACAGAGAAATTTTATATCACAACACCTACATACAGTATCACAGCTCGTATGCTCCGTACACATACTCCGGCGGGGTCTAGGGTGTCCTATGTTACGCTGAAGGAATGTGGAGGAAAATTAGAGTCAAACTGGAGAATGCTGTATCCAAAAGTGTACCAGTAAGGGAATATAAGGATAAAACAAAATTGAGGGAAAGAACTAACCCAGAATTGCCAATGAAAAGAAAGCTTTGGATATTGATTAGAAGAAAGAAACGATTGTGGGAAAGATTAAAATTGTTAAAAAAGAACAGGGGGTCTAGTATAGAGGCTAAGGAAGTGGATCTGGAACGCAGACAAATAAACAATAAAATAAGGTGGGAAACAAGGAGGGGGTGAAGGAGAGGGAGAGAGAGATAGCTAGAAATGTGAAGGATAATCCAAAAATATTCTGGAAGTACATTCAGGAAAAGTTAACAAGAAGAGTAGGGATCCCAGAGCTGGTAGGGGGGTTGAATGATGGGAGTAGAGCGGAGACTGATAAGGAGAAAGCAGAGGTGCTGGGGAAATACTTTGGGGGGGTACTAACAGTGGAGTCGGAGGATGCAGTGCCCACTATTCCCATCAAACAGGCACCGGCACTAGAACTAATAGAGTTTTCCCATGCTAGAATAAGAAGGGCTATAGAAAAAATGAACAGAAGTAAGTCACCGGGACCGGATGGGATACACCCAAGAATCATAAAGGAAGGAGGGGAGATGTTAGTAGAGCCATTGAAAATGTTATTTGAGGTATCGTTTAATACAGGACAAATCCCGATGGACTGGAGAGAGGCGAACATAACAGCTATATTTAAGAAGGGAAAGAAAAATGACCCAGGGAATTATAGACCAGTCAGTTTGACAAGTGTTGTGTGTAAACTAATGGAAACGGTAATTAGAGAAGGAATAATGGATCATATGAAGTCAAACCAACTTTTCAGTGGGAGACAGTTCGGATTCTTGCCGGGGAGGTCGACGGTACTACAGCTAATTAAGGTGGTAGATGATTGGATGCAAATTCTAGAAGATGGTGATGTAATAGACGTGGTATATTGCGATTTTATGAAGGCCTTCGATAAGGTCCCACATAAAAGGTTAATAGAGAAAGATAGAAGCTATAATATAGGGGAGAAATGTGTGAAATGGATAGAAGCCTTCCTGAAAGATCGGAGACAGAGGGTACTGGTGAATGAATAGGCTCGGGGTGGAGGGAAATTACAAGTGGGGTACCTCAGGGATTTGTGTTGGGACCACTGCTGTTCGTTATATTTATCAACGACTTGCCTGAAGTTATAACTAATGGAAGTGAGGTATACCTGTATGCGGATGACACTAAGCTGTATAGAAGAGTGAGGAGTAAGGAAGATATGGGTTTGCTTCAAGGAGATGTGGAGGGCATGAAGGGATGGTCTGAGCATTGGTTAATGCCTTTTCATCCAAAAAAATGCAAGTACATGCGGATTGGGACCAGCAAGATAGACAAGGTAGGATACAGTATGTATGAAGCGATGGAGGAAGTGAATGCAGAAAAGGATATAGGAGTAGTGATAGACAATAAGTTAAATTTCTCAGAACATTTAGCGGAAAAGATAAACAAAGCCAATAGAATTGTAGGGCTGATAAGGAGGACATTTGTGTCACTTGACGAATAAATCTTCAGGAATCTCTATACAGCGCTGGTTAGGCCGCACCTGGAATATGCGAACCAGGTGTGGGCTCCATATATGGTAAAGGATATAGAAGTAGTGGAGAAAGTGCAGAGGAGAGCTAGCAAGCTGGTACCAACGTTGAAGAACGCGGGCTATGAGCAGAGGTTGAGGACACTGGGGCTTCCGACACTGGCATATAGGAGAAAGAGAGGGGATATGATAGAGACTTTTAAGATAGTGTCAGGAAAGTACGATGAGGATGTGTGTGAAGGTATCTTCTTGATGCGGGAGGGAACAAGAACGAAAGGACACTCTAAGAAAATTTACAAAGAAAGAAATAGGCTTGAGAAGGCAAAGAACTCATTTTATGATAGAGTGGTAAATGAGTGGAACGCACTGCCCCAGTATGTAGTCGATTCCGAATCAATAAGGGAGTTTGAAAGTAATCTTGACAAAGCATGGGGAAGACAAGATTTGAAGTTTGATTATAAAACAAAAATACAGAATAGTAAAAATTTTGCATCTGCTACCGCCGCCGCCAACACCGTGAACGACCGCAGCAGTGCAAATACTGGTACTGAGCTGGATACACAGGCATAGTTTGCCTTTTTCCAGAGGATCTACTGTAAGAATGTTACACTGACTGCACCCCCCCCCCCCCCTCTTTTCGTAATCTAAACAATAAGTGACTTAGAGGCCACCTAGACCCTCTGCCTTAAAGCTATACATGGCATGGAAGGTCTGTCTAGAGCTACTGAAAGGTATCGAGTCAAAAACGTATGATTAGAGGACCATAGGTGCGTGGACGCTATGTCCTCAACAGAAAAATTCTTAAGGAAACGCAAAGAGGCCGCCCATTTGCGTAAATCGTGGACTCTTCCCACGACGCCGGGATTACTCTCTTGAATGACTTCGACTAGGAGAGAAGCCAGTTTACGTTTCATTAAGCGTTTGCCCGTACTTGCTACCCATAAAGCACCCTGTTGATTCAGAGGTGCTACTCTCAAATATTTGGTTAGAGCTTGCACTGGACATAAATTATGGTGCACTTTTCCCCTTTTCAACGCAGTGGAGCAAATATTGCAGAGATGTTGCCAATATGGGGGCTTTTCAGACACTAATTTCGTCTGACGTCAGAACAATAACATTGAAGAGTCTTCTCCTTCTTGTTTTCGGAGGTGCGGTGACACAACGCTTGGGTTTGTTGACATACGTCGTACGCACGGCGTTCAGACCAAGCTTAATTAGGCTATTAAGCTGCCGTCTTAGGTAAGGACGGCCGGGTAGCGGCCCTTCTGCCGAGCTGTCCTTACCTAAGGTAGCCCGGGTAGGAAGGGTTAAAAGTGTATATGCACAAATAAGGCAACCTCAGAATTTATATTTAAGTCTATCTATCTACAGTATCTATCTATTGCCTGACGCCGCGATCCCCGAAGGGGTGGCCACGAACGAACCGCCCCCATGCACCTCTGTCCCCAGTCAGTCGACGCCCCTCCCCCCAACCAGCACCGCCTTCGTTCATGTAGTTCCTCACTCCATCCTTCCACCTCATATTCGGTCTACCTCTCCCCCTCTGTCCCTCCACCTCGCTCTCGTACACCCTCTTAGTCATTCTCTCGCTTTCCATACGTTCCATATGGCCGAACCATCTCAAGTTGTTCCTTTTCACACTTTCCAGCACATCTACCTCCACACCACACCTCCTTCTTACTTCCTCATTAGTCTGTCTATCCCTCCATGTAACTCCGCACGCACTCCTTAAGTAATTCATTTCTACTGCTCTCACTCTTGGTCTGAGTCTCTCAACCAACGTCCATGCTTCGCTTCCGTAAGTCAGTGTCGGGATTACCACACTGTCATGCAAGGACTTCTTCACTTCCATACTGACCACCCTATTTCTTGTTACTACTTTTAACGTTCCTACAACCCTCTTCCCCTGTTGTACCCTCTCCTGCACCTCTTCATCCATAGTCCCATCTTTACTCAACACACTGCCCAGATACTTAAAAGAGTTGACGATCTCCATAGCCTGACCGTTCAGCTTCACCTCACACTCTGTGACTTCACCCCTTTCGAAGACCATAACCTTGCTCTTCCCCGTATTTACCTTCAAATTCCGTTTTTCGCACACTGTTCCAAACTCATTTACCAGACCCTGCAACTCCCATTCATTATCACTCATCAGAACTGTATCATCCGCAAACAGCAGTAATAGGTAGCTTCCACTCAATTCCCTCCCTTTTCAGCGATACACCAACATCCACTGCTCTTGATAGTATTTCTTTCATGACTCCATCCATATATACAGTAAACAACCACGGGGACATCACACACCCCTGTTTCAAACCAACATTCAGGTCAAAGAACTCGCTCTGCTCACTCTCCACACGTACTGCCGCCTTTGCACCCTCATACATGCTCTTCACTGCTTTCAGCAACTTGCCCTCTACTTCCGTATATTCTAAGTACTTTCCACAAACCTTCTCTATCCACTCTGTCATAGGCCTTCTCCAAGTCCATAAAGGCAACATACACCTTTTGTTTCTTCTCCAGATACTTCTCCACAACACAATTCAGGGTAAAAATCTGATCTACACATCCTCTTCCCTTCCTAAAACCTCCCTGCTCGTCGCCTATCCATTTCTCCGTTCTCACTCTCACTCTCTCAATCACTACCCTACTGTATACCTTCCCTACTACGCTTAGAAGACATATTCCTCGGTGGTTACCACACACTCCTCTTTCCCCTTTGCCCTTATATAGGGGGACTATTATGCCAGTCTTCCAGTCATCGGGTGCACTCCCCTTCTCCCATGCTAGTTTTGCACATTTTCCATACCCATTCTATCACTATCTCACCACCATACCTCAACATTTCCCCACACACTCCATCTGTTCCTGGTGCTTTCCCCAACTTCACTCTTTTCATGGCTTCCCACACTTCTGACCTCCTGATCCCCACCTCCTCCTCCACTACTTCTCTTCTTCTCCCTCCCATACCATATCCAGCTATGTTTGCTGGCTCGTCATTCCTTTCATTTAGCAACTCACTGAAGTACTCCCTCCATCTTTCGACTCTCTCTTGCTTCTCGGCTAGCATTCTCCCATTCTTATCTTTCACACCCTTACTGTTTTCCCTTGCTACCTTCCCTAACTTTCTTGACTTCTTCCAGAACAGTTTTTCTTACTCTCCCTCCATTTTACACTCAGATTCCTTCCAAATTCCTCATCTACTCTTCTCTTACTTTCCTTCACTACTCTCTTCACCACCCTCTTGCTCTCCACGTACCTCGCTCGTTTCTGTCTCTCGGAATCTTCATTCCCTCTACTACCCAACCACTCTCTATATGCTTTCTTCTTTTCTTCCACAGCTATTCTTACCTCTTCTGTCCACCATGCTGTACCTTTCACTCCCCTCCCTCTTCTCCTCACTCCACACAACCTCCCTCACATGCTGCACAGATCTCATCCTTAAACACCTTGCTCATCTCCCCCACTTCCTCCATAACTTCCAGGTCGAACCCACCTAGTCGTCTTTCCACTGCTCTCCTGTACTCCTCCCTGACTTCCTCCTCCTGCAACCTCTCCACCCTCCTCACCATTCCACCCTCCTCTCGCCTCCCTCCCGCTCTCCTCAACCCACTTCTTTTGTATCCTAACCTTAGCTACCACTACATAATGATCAGACAGACCCCCTCCAATACCCCTATACACCCTAGCATCCATCACAGATTTCTTCATTCGTTTATCCACACATACATAATCATCAATGACTTTCGTTCCACCACTGTCTTATCCTTCATCGTCAACATCCGTTTCCACGTGTACCTGTGGATCATTCTGTGTCGGAAGAAGGTGTTGGCTATCCACAGCCTCCTCCCCACCCATACGTCCACAAGTGCACTACCATTCCCATTCACCTCTGATGGTACCCCCCCACCCTCCCACCACTCCCTCAACTTTCCTATCACCCACCTTACCATTCATATCCCCAATCAGAAATATTCTTTCGTTCTTGTCAAACTTCTCCAGGCACGCCTCCACATTCATCCAGAACTCCTCTTTCTTTCTTTCAAGTATATCCTCTGTCGGGGCATACACTACACGCATACAATCACCCACGTTTGTATTCCTACTTTCATTCTCACCCACACAATCCTTGGAGCCACTGCCTCATACTCTCTTACACATTCCTTCCAATTGCTACTTACAACCAGACTTGCACCTTCTCCTCGCTGTTCCTTCACTCACTCCAGCACACACACCCATTCCACATTCCCATTCTCTCACATCTGAACCTTTCCATTTGGTCTCTGTCATTCCACATACATCCAGCCTGGCATTCACTAACACTTCCAGAACCTCTCTCTCTTTGTGCCATCATTCATGCCACTAACATTCCACGTAGCCATTCTCAGAATGTCCGAAGGCATGTCCTTAGTCGGTCGTGGTTCGTCAACGTTGGTTCCGTCCGCATCCGAGGCTGTTCGTTCGTTTTTCTTTGCTTAGATATTTTTTCCGGGTGGGGGTCGCAAGCCCACCGACCCAACCTCTTTAGTCGCCTCTTACGACACGCAGAAGGCACGTGGGGCATATTCTATTCCCTAACCCCCAGGGGGGGTTAAGTCACCCTTAAATATCGTGGTTTTATAGGTATGTAACTCTTTAACCCCTTTTTTACCGGCGACGTCTTTTCGATTATACAGTACAGTATTGTAGCTATGCTTAGACGATTTTGTGCAGTTTAGGAAGGATATGTGGTAGTAAAAAGGGTTAAGAGAGATACTTAGAACCTGTTAATTGCTATAGGCCCATTTTAAACTGCACAAAAATTGTCTAATAGTAGCCAGAATAAAGTTAAAAAGACGTAGCCAGTACAGAAGGGGTTAAAAGTGTCTGCACTTTTAACACTAGCGGGTGGTAAGTTTTTTTACACCGAGCCGCTCAGCGGGCATAATCCCGAAATATTCGTTCACTTTCACTCGTCCTAGCGCCGTAACTATAGCTCCGAGGCGAACGAAACTGTTTTTTTGGAACGAGCAACCCTTCGTCTCCCCATAGAAGTCTATTCAGTATGTTGGAGCGAGTGTGAAGGGTGGGAACAAGTGAGGAAGAGGAGGTACTTTTCTGGTCATTTCCCGCGCGCGTTCGGATGCATTCGCCATGGCCTGACTTCGGTTTCCCGCGCGTCGACTTTAACTGTCTATTCCTTGTTTATTGTATTATCCTCGTTTCTGTATTCTCTCTCTCTCTCTCTCTCTCTCTCTCTCTCTCTCTCTCTCTCCTTCTCTCTCCTCTCTCCTCTCTTCTCTCCTCTCTCATCTCTCTTGCTCTCTCTCTCTCTCTCTCTCTCTCTCTCTCCCTTCTCACCTCTCTCTCTCTCCGAACTCTCTCATCATCTCCTCTCTCTCCTGCTCGCTCTCTCTACTCTCTCTCCTCTCTCTCTCTCTCTCTCCTGTCCATCTCTCCTCTCCTCTCCTCTCTCTCTCTTCGTCATCCTCCGTCTCTCTCCTCCGCTCTCTCTGTCCTCTCTCCTCCTCTCTCTCTCTCTACTCTTCTTCCTCTCTCTCTCTCTCTCTCTTCCTCACCCCGTAATTATCTTTATTATTGGCATTTATCCCTCTCTTCCTTCGTTTATCTGTACTTATTCTCCTTGTTTCCCTCTATCTCTCTCTCTTGTTCTCTTCTCCTTGTCTCCTCCCCTCCTTCTCGCGGCGCTCGCCTCTCCTCACCACCCGTATTTTCTTTTAAATTTATCCCTCTATTATTTTTCCTAACGTTATCTGTACTTATTTCTCCTTGGGTTTAGCGAGAGCAGGGGGTATAAAGCAGATCGAGAGACCGGCTCTCCTCTCGTTTCAACCTCTTCAGGGCCTCGCGCTCCTCTCTCTCCCTCTCTCCGCTCCATCTCTCCGTCTCTGTATCGCTCCTCCCCACTCTCCTCTCTCGCTCTCTCTCTCTCCACTAAATCTTCTCTCCCTCCACTCATCTCCTCCATCCCCTCTCCCTCCCCTCCGTTATCTCTCTCAGCCATCTCTCATCTCTCTGCTCCTCCCTATTTCTTTTATTCCCTCTATCTATTTCCTTTCGTATCTGTACTGCTATTCTCTCTCTCTCTCTCATCGATCCGTCTCACCACTCTCTCTCACATCGCTCTCCCTCTCTCTCCCCTCCTCGGTCTCTCCGCCTCTCCTCCTCGCTCTCTCTCTCTCCGTCTCTCATCTCCCTCATCACGTCTCAATTTCTCCTCTCTACTCCATCTCCTCCTCCTCACTCTCTCTCTCTGCGATCCTCAACTCGATCCCTCTCTCTCTCCTCTCCTCGACTCTCTCCCTTCTCTCTCTCGTCAATCCTTATTTTTTGCATGGAAATATTGTTTGTTTAGATAAAATATTATTTCAACACCCGGTTTTCCAAAACTCACAGCCAAAGGGTAGTGTTTGTCGACTAATTTTTTTTTTTGTGGTGTTCCCAGGAGGTGTAATCCCCATTGTTTTGGTGATTGATGGTAGGCAAAAGGCAGTTATGTGATTTGAGGTAGGCAGAACAGAACTGCCTATAGCGAGTGTCTGAATGTATGTATGAATGAATGACATGGAAGAACCAGATGGATGGAGTGAGATTCGAAACTTATTGGATGTGAATGGGTGAAAATGTTGCTGATGATGATGAATGACACTTGTGTTTGGGTCGTGTGCTATCCTCCCACCAGAAAAGGGTGTGGGTTGGGGGGGTTTCCATGGCATGATGAATGATTGAATGACATGAATTCATGAGGTACTTTGAAATAGATGAATGCATGATTGAATGAAGTTATGGAATGACATGAATTTCTGAGGGGTACTTTGAAATAGATGAATGAATTGATTGATAGTATGAAGTTCGAAATAATGAATGATTGGGCAAGGAAGGGAGGAGGTTAGAAGTGTTCCAGTGTGTGGTACGCCGGATGTTAGCAAGGAATAGGACAGAGGTCCCACATCACACCGACTACACTTGGACGCGACTTTCCCTCCTAATGTCGTGGGTCGGGTCGTCGCTCCCTTGTACGTGTGGACTGCAGACGGGACACCGGACCTTCTTTCTGTTTTTCCGGCCATACCCGGCCAGCAGCAAGTGTGTGTAGGGTTGGGGAGTTTACAGTCACAAGTCCTGGTGGTTCGCGAGGTAGTCCCCGGCACTCAAGGCGGCTGGGCAAACTCCACCGATCGCCCCTCGGAACTGGTGCCGCACGTGTGGGTTACGTGCTTACGGATGATGGCCTCGATGAGATGTCCGTTGGAGAACTAAGCCTTACAGAGCTTCTTCTTTCTTTCCTGTGTGCGTCATCCACAGAAGGCTGTATGTATGCGTTGAGGACAGTGACATCAAGAAGATGGAGTTACGGACCTGCTTGTAACCATTTACAGGTCCTTCCTAAGGCAGTCAACAGCATTGATTCTGCATATCACTCTTGTCCACCAACCGCATGTTCACAATTATACTCCAGGACCGAGCATCCGGTTTGGAGGATAAGCAACTTACAGTCCCTGTTGCCTGTGACAAACGGTCATCCTGCTGGGTATCTCCTCTTCTCCGCTATCTCGTCCAATGCGGGACTTGTGGTAGGTGGAGAGGACATTGACTGGCTTTGTGTCGTGCCAACAAATAGCCAGTATGTTCTCACTGCTGCTCTTCTACCGGGAAGAATGTCTCTTTTCTGCGTCTTCCTCAAACCCAAACCTTCTCAAACCGGGGCCAGTGTTTCCGGTTTGACCTAACAGGTTCCACAGTCTTCCCCGTTCTCCTTGTAAGGAGGAAGATAACCTGTGCAAGGAGAGGAGAGGTGTAGAAGTTGTCAGTGAACAGGATTACGGTTGGCATCTAGCTACGGCTCCATCAGTGTCTTGACAAACCGACCCTGAAAGACCCAAAAGGGTCGTTCGGAAATGGTCCACACTCAGTAGCGGTATATTAGGATAAGATCCAGCCCGTATCCTGGCTTCGCATTCCCCACCAGTAACAAATTTGGAACTTTGATCCGGATAGCGGTGACGCTTCGACGGAAATGTACTGGCGGAAAGAGAAGACGTCCCACGGAAGAGGACCAAGGACCTCATCAATCGATCACGACATTTCTGGCAAGGTTTGAAACAACCCGGCGATACCTTTAGAGGGATGGGAGTTCAAGGATGGCCGTATGTTCCAGATCTTGTAGGCCTCCCGTGTGGCGCAGTGTTATCCACAAAGTGCAAGCACGTTCAGAATTTGCCTATACTGGTCCCTTGGCAATGTAGGTGTGTGTGAAACACTGGCGATGCTATGATGTCATGCATAACACCCAATAATCTAACCATGGTTTGTGTTTCTTTAATGTGGGGCATGA
>CM064557.1:19171022-19340942 GCA_032716605.1 Paralithodes platypus | reverse complement strand
GTGCGAAACTGCACGTTCATTGGCCTAGACAGGCGAGAACGCGGGGTTATATGTTCCAATTCTATGCAGGTCTTCAAGTTCATTGCGCCCACTCTCGCACACCCTCGTCCACCTACCTGGTAGAATCTCCCTCACTCGGTCTCTCGCTATCCTACTTCTCGCCTCTCTCTTTACAGGTGGTCTCCTTATCTCCTCTTATCACAATACATTGCTTTCTTCCCCGCAGTCTCCCTCACTATATTTCCCTTCTCTGGCTCATTACCTTCACTACAGGTCCTTGTTCAAAGTGACCTATCCCTGCCTCATGTATCTGTTGCTCCTTTACTATCTCCGAAAATTTTCCAATTCCTTACCTCCCTCGTTTTTTTTTGAAATTCATCCTTCTGTAATTCACACATCC
Organism: Paralithodes platypus; assembly: GCA_032716605.1. NCBI lineage: Eukaryota > Metazoa > Arthropoda > Malacostraca > Decapoda > Lithodidae > Paralithodes > Paralithodes platypus. The sequence goes on along the minus strand of CM064557.1, from coordinate 19,340,542 downwards.
GTCAGATCTTTCTTGCATCGCTGGCATTTCTTCCTGCATTTCGCTAATACAAACACTTAACACGTAATTCTCATCCGTCAGAAAAACCCTTGGTTTGCCATCCGTTTTTCTCTTCGTTCAGAATCTAAGCTTTTTGTCTCCTGTTCCTCTACCTTCCCGCTCCAGTTTATTCAACCTCACGCGCAAATGCAGATATTGCTACTTACCCTCCTCTGATAACCCTGAAATATCAAATCCCTCTTGATCACTATCATAAGGGTCGCTGGTTACCGATGCTGGGTGGGCATGGCTGAGCCTTTTCCCTCCACCGCTGGCCATACTGCCATCTGGCCTTTGTGTACACCGGTTCGGCTCCACAAGTTTCGGTGGGCAATATCCATTCCTTTTTCTTTCTTACCGCAAATCAAACTCAACGCTCCCCTTTTTTAACTAGGGAGTATAGTCACTAATTGCATTGAAATTCTAATTAATAAACAAAGGTACAACACATATGAACTCTAACAAAAAGGTACCAAACCACCAAACAGAAGAGCGCTGGCTGAATCATCTGTCTCAAGCAACGTCCGCCCTCCACCACGGTCTGACTGTTTATACAGTGGTCACGAACACGTGTGATCATAAACCATAACCATATATATTCTATCACTAATTACAGGGTTTTCGCATATTTCATCTAATATTCCCGCCCGCTCTGCCTGCTTCGTTGGTTTCACTTTTGAACACGTGCGTGGGGCTGACGGAGGCTGCATGAGTGGAGTGCATGCCCGCATGCCCGCCCTTCCTGCCGCCCCGCCCAACTAATTTGAGTGGGCCCTATCATGGGTCTCATCCTTTCTGTTTTCCGTTTTTTCCCTTCTTCCCGCTGCCCCCCTCCTTTTTGGAGCACCGTGACTGTCATGAGGTAAACGACCGTACTCACTCGTTGGTTTCGTTGGAGGGTGTTGTGGGTTCTGCAATCCCTAAAACACCCGTCGAACTGTGGGGTACCTCGAACGTGTTCGGCGAGGGGAAACTTTTATGCCAAACCCTAAACCCTTTTGCTGGTTCGGCGATCGACTGATCGACGGCCCTTAAGGTGCATTAGTCGGGGTGTATCTCTGCAAGAATTCCTAGGGCGGATCGTCCCGTCCTCTAATGGGTGGCTCCATGGGGTGTGTTTTGATCCTGACTCAGATGAATTGTAGACAATATTCGTCCTATGGAATCTCTAAAATTGCCCCCTCCGACGCCGACCCCTGCGAGAAATTGGACTGCCTCAAGGACCCTTCCCCTGCTGCCAACAGTGCCGTAGTTCCCCACTCAGGCAGGGCACCCACCGACCTTGGGCAAACCCTCCTCAGGATACTGTGACGCATGCTCCATCGTCGTGTATTGAGATCCATCAGGTGGACTCCCCGGCATCATTTTCTATGCACAGTAACTTCACTCTGTGATTAATAATAGTTCCGACAACCCCACAGTCTCGACTTTAACTGCTAAATTACCAGATTAATGATTCTAGTCTTAAGCCTACCTCTTCATTCCGTTGACAACACTTAATGAAGGACCTCCGCAATGCCCTCAGCTGACAACCACCTACGGATGCTTCTTGCACCTCCCTGACCCGTCTTGTGACTCCAGCCCCCTGTTACCACCTTCCCTCCGGATGCGAGGATCTACTCACCTCAATTGAACCTGCTTTCTGTACCGCCACACTATCTCAACGGGCCATTGATGCAGGTACATGAAGAAGGCCTTGCCGGTATTTCCTCATGCACCATTCACAACACGCTTCAACCGGGGGAGCATTTCAGGTCCCCTTAACGTTACACGTTATCCCCCCTTTTCCTTTGTATTATTTTCTATTACCCTTTTGTGCCAATCCTCGGGGATTCTCTCATCTTTAATAATGGTGTTTATCAACTCAGTGACGTTGACACCAGTTTTCCCCTGGCTTTTATCATCTCAGCGACAATGTCGGAGCACCCTGGAGCTTTCCCGTCCTTCATTTTATTGATTGGGTCGCTCACTACAGCTACTGCTATCAAGGAGAGGTGTGTGGAGTGGTCTTGCCACTGTCCTGGTAATCCAAAGGTCCCGGGTTCAATCCCGATGTATCAATGGGAGATATTATTGGGATGGAATGTGTGCTGTACCTTATCAGTGCATTACCACAAGCCACTAACCGTCAATAAATACCCTCATTGTTCCGCTGATTAAATAGCACTGTATGAATTCCCATATTCAAAATATGCTATAGGTGCAATGCCTGTGAGTTCTCCTCTGCCAGGTGGCGTTGTGTGTGTGTAGTGTGAGAGTCCGAGTGTAGGTTGAGACAGTGAAGCATGGACGAGGTGGCTTCAGAATGTCGTTTCGGGCCATGAGGAGCACCGGTGCCTCATGTGAAGGCAAGATGGCAGGTGCTCGTTGTACTCTACGTGCTTCACATGTCTCACTCCCTAGACTGGAACAAACCTCACGGGCTTCACTGTTCATTGTAAAGCGGTGCATGTTAAGGCTCTCAGCCTATGCCCGAGAGGAAGTAATTGGAATATAGAAAAAAAAAAAAATATTTGGTTTTTTTCGATACGCTAAGCTGTTCCTTATCCCATTCAAACTCTACATTTAGCAATCTTCATAGTGTGCCTTCCATGCTTCTCTGATTTCATTTTCTGCACACAATCTTCCCATTATCGTTTCTAACACACTGTTCACCTATAATATCCCTACTGTAATTTTTAACTCGCCTAGCTATGTTGAAGATCCCATTGGGATTGTCAGTGTTACACACTTGTTCGAGGACCAGTCCTTAAGGCCTTTTTTAGCATTGTAAATAACTCTTCTGGCAGTTCATTCAGCTGCCTGGTATTCCTCCTGCTGCCTACCTTCTTCCATGCTTTGGTAGCATCTCCTTTTCTCTTTCACAGCATGGATACCTCATCGTTCCACACACAGAGATCTTATTCCTAGGTGACCCTTTGTTCTCCCACAGACTTTGTCTGTGGCAGCGAGAAGGCTATGCTTAAGAAATTTCCATTGACTATTTACATCGCTAGGCCTAGCTTCCTTATTTCTATTCATTTCCTCCAGTTCACTTTGAACCTATCCCTAACTTCCTTTTCTTCAGCAGCCACCGCTCCATTTGGGCATGTATACCTCTCTACGCTTAAGATCTCTGTACAGCTCATGTCGCACACAAGTAGCTTATGCTGGGGGATACATTCTTCGCTCGGGATGACCTTTACATCCCGAACCAGTTTCCAGTCTTTCCTGTTAACCAAGAAGTAATCTATCTGGCTACTGGAGACCCCAGAGTTATATGTGACCAGATGGCTCTGTCTTTTCTTGAACTTCGTGTTACACACAACCATGTTGAGTGTAACGTAGGACGCCAGCATATATTCGCCTTCCAGATTCCTCCTTCCGTAACCATTTCTTCTTCATGTACTCCCTCGTATCCACTGCAGATGCTCCCACGTTACCATTCAGGTCCCCTCCCAGGATTGTTATTTCATTCTCCGAGAGGCCCGAAATGACACTGACGGTGTCATTCCAGAAGTCCTCTTTTATCTCTTTCTGTAGGCCAGCCTGTGGGGCATATGCAGATATCACATTCAGAATTCTTTCACCAACTTTCAACTTCAAAACAATCAGCCTTTCACCAACTCTCGTAATCTGAAGCACACTCTTCAGCCACCCCCAGACACTCACTTCCTCCCTTCGCTTTATCAGTCTCAACCCCCTTCCAGTAGATCCTATATCTTTTCTTTCTTCCAACAATCCACTGTACCCCATGCCCTTTCCAGAGTGTTTCCTGCACAGCAGACGTCCACGTCGCTTCCTCTCACACATCTCACCCACTCCATTTGCACGCAGATTCAAACTACCAACATTCACACTAGCAAGTCTGACATTGTGGGGGCATTTGTCCTTATTCCGACAGACTTGGAGTGCTGGGAAGAGCAGGGGCCAGGCTGGTCGATCGCAGAGGCCCTACGATCGTCGCTCTCCTCCCCGCCATTCCTAGCAAATGAGTCTCGAGTCTTCCTCTCGTCGGTTCGACCAGAGGCAGGAGGCATCGTGGCCAGCGCAAGAGCCTCGTCGCCCGTTTAGGAGGGGGAGGTCGTGGGGGTCAGTTCCGCCACGACAAGTCCAGGGGGGCCACCGCATCAAAAAACGCGTAGTTCCTCCTTGTCGGTCCCCTCTCCCCTCTCCCGACTGCCTGGCCGAATCGGTGATGAGTCTCACACAAGGCGCTCGCAGCGGCTTCTTCCGCCCCCACTACCGGCACTGGCCCCGACGGTCGTGGGCGCGTCGAGTTGTGAAGAGGAGTCTGTCCTGGAGGTGGAGGTCAAGACCTCCTCTCAGGTGGCTTCACCGACATCAACCAGCGTCTCAAAACGGGGCCAAAGTGATTCAGTCCATGCACGAGGATGGGATAATTTGGGAGGTCACGTCCTGTTGTCAGAATGTCTTCCTATCTCATGTATTTCTGGTGCCCAAGAAGGACTGCGATGCGATGAGACCGGTGGTAGATCTGTCGAGCCTCAACCAGCATATCATGAACAACCGGTTTCGTATGCTTACCATAAGTCAAGTGTGGCCCGGTTCTTGGATCTCAAGGATGCTTATTGGCATGTTCCCATAGCTCCTTGGTTCCAGGGTTATCTGGCACTCCAGTCGCACAAGCGGGTGTTCACGTTCGACAAACTCCCGTTTGGCCTCAACATCGCACCGCGTGTCTTTGAACTCGTCAAACAGGCTCTGAATCCTCTGCTCCAACAGGGGATTCAGATCCTATTTTACTTGGACGATTGGCTCATCGCCGCAGACTCTCCATCACAGTGTGTACAGGACACCCTACACTTAACAAAACATATCACTCAGTTGGGATTCAAGGTAAACATTCCTAAGTCTTGGTGTGCCTCACGCCGTCGCAAAGTGACGTGGGTAGGCCTAGACTTGGATATGACGAGCCCGACAGTCAAGTAGAGTCCAGTGAACGTGGCAAAACTTCGAAGGCAGCTTTTTGCCACGTTGCACTCGCGCTCTACCGAGTATGAAGGTTCAAAGTGGCGGTGAACTAAGGGTGTAAAGTATCCCCACTAAGCCCACCACCACCGCCACGCGCTGTCTTGGCCGCTCACTACCTACCGGGCCCGGCTCCCACACACACTACGGTACCATCCCCATCCTATTCTCCCGCCATTTCCTACCTTACGAGCCACGTACGTGATTTTAATATGTCGACGCACGTGATGCGTCGCTTTGGTGATCAAACACTGCCGACGCATCACGTGCGACGCTGGTCTCACTGGGTTAAGAACTGCATTACTCATTACTTTAGGCTAAGTACTTACCTATGAATTGACATGACTGGTACCTGACTTTTCTTAATATGCACTTGTCGGTACACTCTTTTCAATAAACTCTCTTGTTTTGTCTGTCTTTTCTTGGTCTTGTTATGTTACTAATTGCAAAAGTTTTGTTTACAGCTTGGATGTCCGCCTCCAATTTGGTACTCTAGCACTACGTTGGATAACGTATAGGCTACTACTAAATGGGAGGTTTGCTCCCTCCAAACCAAATAAGGAAAACCTCTATTTGGTAGTAGCCTCGTAGTATCCAACGTCATAGTATCCCACCCTCGCGCCGAACCCTGCCCATCCAATCTAGTCTGATTAACTTGATAACATGATGATCGAGCTTAGCTGTAAAAAGTAGGGGAAGGCAAAGATCTCATCCAATGGAGAGAGGTAGAATAAACAGGTAGTTGAAAGCCAGATATGCAGAGAAGAAGTAAAAGAAGCAAGCAATAGACTTAAAATGGGCAAAGCTGCTGGAGTAGAAACATCCCAGGTGAAATGCTGAGAGTATGGAGAAGAAGCTGTTGACATAATGCATAGGTTATGTAAATTAGCATGGGAAAAGGAAAGTGTACCAGAGGACTGGAGGAAAGCAGTAATAGTACCCTTGTACAAAGGGGTAGTAAAGAGAGTGTACGAGTTATAGGTAAGTTAGCTTGCTTAGCATACCTGGAAAGGTATACGCAAGAGTAGTAACAGAGAGACTTCAGAAGATAACTGATGACAAAATAGTTGAGGAACATGGAGGTTTCAGAAAGGGCAAGGGGCTGTGTTGACCAGATAGCCTCAATGCGTGTGTTAGTCGAGAAGTATCTGGCCAAGCCAGAAAACTCTATGCAGCATTCATGGATTTAGAAAAGCCTATGATAAGTAGACTGGGAAGGTTATGGATGGTGTGGGAGGAAAGTTGCTAATGGCCGTAAAATCTTGTTATAGGAATGCAATGGCAAATGTGAAGGTAGGGATAAGTTAAGTGAAAGTTTTGAGGTCAATGTAGGATAGACAGGGATGTGTCATGTCAGCTTGGTTGTTCATATATACAGGGATGGAGTGATTAGAGAATGTAGGCAGGATCAATGGGTGTAGGAGCTAGACTGGAATCAGAGGGAAAGCGAAGATTTTAACATGCCTATATGCGGACGATACAGTCCTGTTGGCGGATAATGTAGAAGAACTTCAGAAGTGGTCACAGACTTTGACAGGTATGCGAAAAGAGAAAGTTAAAGGTCAAGTAGGGAAATGTAAGGTAATGGTGTTTGAGAGAAGAATGCACGAAACAATAGATTTTAAGGCAAAATATAAATTAAGAAAGAACAAGAAAAGTTGTAAAATCAAATGAAAATTAAGTACTGGAAGAGGTTGAAAGCTTCAAGTATTTGGGAGCTGTATTACATATATGGTAAAATGGAGAGTGAGATAAAAGAGAGAAAAATGCAAGGGAGAAAGGTGATTGGAGAACTTGATAGTATTCTCAAAGGAAGAATGGTTAGTCAGGAAGTTAAAAGTCACTGAGACAGTGTGCTGCTCCCAACACTCTCGTATGAAGTGAGACATTTCTTACAGTTTCTTACGGTAGATCCTCTGGAAAAAGGCAAACTAGGTCTGTGTATCCAGCTCAGTGCCAGTACTTGCACTGCTGCGGTCGTTCACTGTGTTGGCGGCGGCGGCAGCCAGACGCAACATTTTTACTATTCTGTATTTTTGCTTTATAATCAAACTTTCAAATCTTGTCTTCCCCATGCTTTATCAAGATTACTTTCAAACTTCCTTATTGATTCGGAATCGACTACATACTGGGGCAGCGCGTTCCACTCATTTACCACTCTATCACAAAATGAGTTCTTTGCCTTTTCAAGCCTATTTCTTTCTTTGTAAATTTTCTGTGAGTGTCCTCTCGTTCTTGTTCCCTCCCGCATCAGAAGATACCTTCACACACATCCTCATCATACTTTCCTGACACTATCTTAAAAGTCTCTATCATATCCCCTCTCTTTCTCCCATATGCCAGTGTCGGAAGTCCCAGTATCCTCAACCTCTGTTCATAGCCCGCGTTCTTCAACGTTGGTACTAAGCTTGCTAGCTCTCCTCTGCACTTTCTCCACTGCTTCTATATCCTTTACCATATATGGAGCCCACACCTGGTTCGCATATTCCAGGTGCGGCCTAACCAGCGCTGTATAGAGATTCCTGAATATTTCTCTTTCTTCGTCAAGTGACACAAATGTCCTCCTTATCAGCCCTACATTCTATTGGCTTTGTTTATCTTTTCCGCTAAATGTTCTGAGAAATTTAACTTATTGTCTATCACTACTCCTATATCCTTTTCTGAATTCACTTCCTCCATCGCTTCATACATACTGTATCCCTACCTTGTCTATCTTGCTTGTCCCAATCCGCATGTATTTGCATTTTTTGGATGAAAAGGCATTAACCAATGTTCAGACCATCCCTTCATGCCTTCCACATCTCCTTGAAGCAAACCCACATCTTCTTCCTTACTCCTCACTCTTCTATACAGCTTAGTGTCAACCGCATACAGGTATATCTCACTTCCATTGGTTTATAACTTCAGGTAAGTCGTTGATAAATATAACGAACAGTATGGTCCCAACACAGATCCCTGAGGTACCCCACTTGTAATCTTTCCACCCCAGCCTATTCCATTCACCAGTACCCTCTGTCTCCGATCTTTCAGGAAGGCTTCTATCCATTTCACACATTTCTCCCTATACTATAGCTTCTAACTTTCTCTAATTAACCTTTATGTGTGACCTTATCGAAGGCCTTCATAAAATCGCAATATACCACCTCTATTACATCACCATCCTCCAGAGTTTGCATCCAATCATCTACCACTTAATTAGCTGTAGTACCGTCGACCTCCCCAGCAAGAATCCGAACTGTCCCTCCCACTGACAAGTTGGTTTGATTTCTATGCTCCATTATTCCTTCTCTAATTACCGTTTCCCATTAGTTTACAACACTTTTTTCGTCAACTGACCTGGTCTATAAAATTTCCTCTTTCCCTTTTTCTTTCCTGCAATATAGCTTTTATGTTTCTCATCCTCTCCTCCAGTCCGTCGGGATTTGCCCCTGTATATAAAAGATACCTCAAATAACATTTTTAATGGCTCTACTACATCTCACCTCCTTCCTTTATGATTCTTGGATGTATCCCATCCGTTGTGACTTACTTCTGTGTTCATTTTTTCTGTAGCCCTCCTTACCTTAAATCTAGCATGGGAAAACTCTATTTGTTCTAGTGCTGGTGCCTGTTTGATGGGAATAGTAGGCACTGCATCAACCGACTCCACTGTTAGTACCTCCCCAAAGTATTTCCCCAGCACCTCTGCTTTCTCCTTATCAGTTTCTGCTCTATTCCCATCATCCAAGTCTCCTATCAGTTCTGGGATACCTACTCTTCTTGTGAACTTTTCCTGAATATACTTCCAGAATATTTTTGGATTATCCTTCACATTTCTAGAATCTCTCTCTCCCTCTCCCTCACCCCCCTCCTTGTCTCCCACCTTATTTTATTGTTTATTTGTCTGCGTTCCAGATCCACCTCTTTAGCTTCTATACTAGACCCCCCTGTTTCTTTTTTAACAATTTTAGTCTTTCCCACAATAGTTTCTTTCTTCTTAACAATGTCCAAAGCTTGTTTGTCATAGGCAATTCTGGGTCCGATCTTTTCCTCAATTTTGTTTTAATCTTATATTCCCTTACTGGTACACTTTTGGATACAGCATTCGCCAGTTGACTCTAATTTTCCTCCACATTCCTTCAGCGTCTTCACCGTTCAAGTATTCCCCCCAGTCAATGTCCACACACCGTCTCAGCAGTTCATTTATCTGCTCTATCATACATGTATATTTTTTGTATTACTTCTATCATCCCTCTCTGTTTTAATATTGCAACTAAACCTTATACAGGCATGGTCACTACGACCTATAGGGCTATCCACATTCACATGTTCCACTATATCCTCCTCATTGCTAAAAATCATATCAAGTACACTCCCCTGCGTCCCATCTCTATATCTTGTCATCTCTGTAATATGTTGCGTTAAAAAACAATCTCTCACTTTCTCTATAAACTTGTCCAGGCTACACTGTCCCGTGGAGTAGTACAATTTTTCCCAGTTGATCCTTGGCAAATTGAAATCTCACAATCAAAATTTTATATTTGTTCTCTCTATTATCTATTTCCTCCATTGCTTTCAGTAGGTTTATCATCCTCTTCCCTACTATTATTTGGGCTTCTATATATAGAGGCAATTAGAATTGATCCTCTTGCACATTTTACTTCACTACACAAATACTCACAATACTGCTGTCTCATATCCACCTCATTAACCTTGAGCTCTTTTCTTACATAAATAAACAGTCCTCTTCCAACCTCTGCTCTAATAGCATTCCTCTCATATAACTCAAAACCCTCCAAACTATACTCCACCAGTTCCCTTTCAATTCTAGCATTTTTTGGTCTTACTTCCTGTAAGCTATGACATCAGGTTTTTCCTCTTCATCCTGGCAACCTACATATCAGTTCTCTTTTCTTGTCCTGGTTAAACACATCCACATTACTAAACATAATCCTTAATCCATCTACCATTCCTTCAGCAACTACACCATCCCGCTCCTCCTGTCCGTACCCTACTCCCCCCTTAGCACTACTGGGTCTGCAACTTTGTCTCCTGTCCCTCCCTGTGACACCTCCACCCTGTTCTCCTCCTCCGTCACAACTCCTATCACATTCTCTTCCTCCCTGATCTCCCACTCCCTTCTATTCGTATAAACCACTTCTCTTCAATTTCCCGTCCCTCACTCTCCAGAAAAAATTCCTCTTATCCTCCTCACCCAACTTTCCATTATTTTCATCAGCCTTTTCTTGTAATTCCTTTATTTTTTTCCTTTGTTCTATGCTCAAATCCTTCTTTAGTCTTATATGTTTCAGTTCTTCATTTGTGTTTAGCCTCCAACTAAAATTTGTCACTGTCTCTGCCACTGCCCTGGTTTTAAACTGTACCCTTATAGGTCTCATCTCTCCCCTTTTATATCTACCTATCCTACTGACTTCCTCCACCTGCCCTTCCCATCCACATCCATCCACATCCACACCTTTCATGACCTCCTTCACTTTCTTCATATCCCTCACTTTTCTCACTCCATTATCATTCATATGAGGCTCTATATCTCCATACAAGATTACACCCCTATCCCTATCCCTGTCCATGGCCTCCCTCACGACACTCTCCTTGTTCTTCATGACCCCTACAACTGCACTCTCAAAACTTTTTTGGTCATATTCATTTCTTCCTTTTGCTCTTTCATAATATCCTCCAAATCCTTAACTTTCTGTTCACCTACCACCGTCCATGCAGTTGACTCCTTTACTTCCTTGAATCGTCCTTCGTATTCCTTCAGCTGCTCCTTCAATGCCATATTCTCTGCTCCCAGTTCATCTACCCTTTTCAATACCATCTCTAGGCTATTATTAACTTCCAAAATAGGCCTACACTCACTTCCTTCGCTAGGCCTATTCCCTTCCCCACCTGACACACCACACAGTACACACAGTACCTTAACTTTCTCACCAATATCCCCCTTCCATTTTTCTCCGTAGCACTCTTCCACTTTTCCAAATCCTTCACAACATTAATAACCTCCTCTAACTTATTATCTGTAAGTTGGCAGATTGGGAGCCAAAGCGTCACATTTTCCCCTTGCCCCTCAACTTTCCCTTCATAATTGCTGAGGGGCACAGGGCCTTGGGTGGGGCTTTGGTTTCCCGGGCGTTTCCGCACCCTCCTCAGCTCCCTGCCTTAGAGTGGCTTCGGTCACCCGGGCTTTGTTAGTGGTAAGCAGAGAGGGTTTTGTGGGGGCTCTCTATAGCCTTGGCCTTGCTGTCCTTGGGGACTGTTCGGCCAGGCAGCCTGGGGAACAACAACAACAACAACAACAACAACAACAACAACAACAACTTATTATCTGTGCTCTTAAACCCACTAAAACGTTGTAGCCTTTCTTCCGCCTCCGTCAATCCCGAAATTCCCTCCGCCATGTTTGTTTACAATCCTCAACAACTCACAACACTACACTGTCCCATTACTCTACTCGTATTACACTATATATCACCCCTCCACCACAGCAATATCTTCCAAACACTTCACGAGTCCTTCCTCTCCTTGCTAGCTCCGTATGCACATGGACAGCAAGTGACGAGGACCTATCCAAACTGAAAGCTGTGGAGATGAGCTTTTTCAGAATGGCAGCTGGTGTGAATAGGCTAGATGGCCAAGTAATAGGGAAGTGTATGAGTCCTTTGGAATGTAAGAGCAGCTTTAGGCATGATTGTGGAGTGTTGATGGATAAGAGAAGTACTTTGAGGTGGTATGGTCATTGTTCAGAGAATGGATGAAGACAGAATGCCAAGAAAGATATATGGGAGTCAGGTGAGTGGAACAGCTAGTAGTGGAAGACCACCTATGGTTAGGAAAAGAAAGTGGAAAAATATATTGAAGAAAAACTTCCACGTAGTGGAAGCGGCATTGTGGCACAGGCGAAGGAGGCATGTCTTGACAAAGTAGCTTGGAGACGTTTCTGTCATGGCCATCCTTTAGCGGGGGTTTCCCAGGGGAAACAGGCGTCGGAGATGATGATGATGATGATGTATGATGATGATGATGATGATGATGATGAGCTAATAAGCCCTGTCGTGTTGTGCGGGGAGTTCACGAAGGCGTCGTAAGAGCCTACATCGCAGATGGGCCAAATTTTCAACTTTCTCTTTTCTTTCTCACCCATATTTTAATTGTTCTTTAAACTAGTGGCCTCGAACTATGTACAACGTACCTAGTAGAATGAAGGTGCAACTCTAGAAGATATCGATTTCGATAATTTGGCCGCTCCTAGAGCGGAGCGGAATTATACAATTGTATATAGACTACATTGGATACTACGAGGCTACTACCAAATATGAGTTTCCTTATTTGGTTTGGAGAGGTCGTCAAACTCCCAATACAAGTTGATTGGTAACTGTCTCGGATGTGTGTGATTTTTGCCAGATTTGCTATTATTTTTTTATATTTTATTCATGTTCTAAAAGTGAAGCAGTAGTAGGAATACTTGGCCAATAACTTGATTGAGGGGTTAATATGCTGCAATATAAACCTATATAGTGTAACTAACCAGCCAAGAGTGAGAATATCCTGATGGTCTGTGCAGGTTGCTGAGAGCTGAAAGACGTCTTCCCAGCCGGCTTTGTTGTAGCGCCATCCTCGGGACTTGAGGATGAGGGTGCGCTTGCTGCCGTATGCCACGATGAAACGTACACTACGTGGTGGATCTGGCACCCGTATCCACAACCCTGCAACACAACCATAGTCAACAATAAATTCTATTTTCGCAGGAGATTACGGGTGGATGGGACTCGTTAGACTTGGTCGCAACCCATCTAGGGGAGACAACTTTATAAAAATCCGGTGGATCGGACTCATCAGCCTTGGTCGGCAACCTGTCTAGGGATAAACCTGATACAAATCCGTACTGCGTACCTAAGGGGAAGGCAGGTTAGAGGATGGGTTAGCCGAACACCATTGTAGAAAAATAGTGCTAACAAGATACACAGAGGGCCTCTGAGTTGAACGGATCCTAAATTGAGTGGTCAATCCTGTAGGTCCTTCAGCTCGGGTTGTCCTTCTTACAGGAATATTCGCTTTGGGGCATTCTGTGTATGGCCACTTTCATTATCATTAAGGGGAGTAAGGCGTCCGGCAATAAATAAATAAATAGATAGATAGATAGATAGATAGATGATAGATAGATAGATAGATAGATAGATAGATAGATAGATAGATAGATAGAGAGAGAGAGAGAGAGAGAGAGAGAGAGAGAGAGAGAGAGAGAGAGAGAGAGAGAGAGAGAGAGAGAGAGAGAGAGAGAGAGAGAGAGAGAGAGAAGAGAGAGAGAGGGAGAGAGAGAGAGACAGAGAGAAAGAGAGAGAAGAGAGAGAGAGAGATAGAATAGAGAGAGAGACAGAGAGAAGAAGAGAGAGAGAGAGAGAGACAGCGAGAGCGAGAGATAGACAGCGAGAGAGAGATAGATAAGAGATAGATAGATAGAGATAGATAGATAGATAGATAGATAGATAGATAGATAGATATAGATAGATAGATTTCCAATTGGGACTAAGATGAATATATTGTTTTCAATGCTTTCAAAACTCAGTTCCTTCACATATCTACTTGCCATAATCTTCCACACAACTATCCTTTACTCTTCAACATTACACAAATCAACCACTTCTGCTAAATCAGATTCCAAGAAGTTGTGTGCTCAAACATATCCATGGATTCTTCACTCCCATAGTTTTATACACTATCATTAGTTCCACTAATTTCTTCTTATCTTCATAACAGAAAAATACGTGTAATGGTAGATGGCCTTTATTCTCAATTTCACTCAATAAATGCTGGTGTTCCCCAGGGATCAGTTTTGGCCCCAATCTGTTCCTCATTCATATCAATGATCTCATATCTACCACTCATAATCCAATACATCCTACGCAGATGACTCAACACTCCACAGTTCCTTCACATTTACCAATTCTTTCACCCAACCCGATCTTATAAATTCAAAATAAACCACTGCAATTTCTCTGAACCCGGACCTTTCTAGAATTAATGGATGGGGACAAAAGAATCTAGTTTCCTTTAATGCACAGAAAACCAAGTACATTCAATTTTCTAACCGACAGAATCTCACTGACTCCCATATATTTTTTAATGATGTAAATATTCCCACTTCCCCTAGTATTGACATTCTCGGTGTAACATTAACTACTAACTTGAGCTGGACACATTATGTTAGAAGCATTGCTAAAAAACTGGGACTCCTGTACAGAGTTCGAGAATTCTTCACTGACGAGCAGTTGGCCGTAATATATAAAAGTCATGTGCGTTCTCAGATGGATTACTGTTCACCTCTGTGGGGTGGAAGTGGAGTGGTTGCATTGAGGCAGTTGGACAAAATTCAAAATAAAGCTATTAGATTAATCAATAACCCTGCAATAACACAGGACCTTCCTACATTATCCATACGAAGAAACGTTGCATCCCTTGCATTATTCTACAGATATTTTCACAGCAATTGTTCCGAGGAACTTGCTTCAATTGTGCCGCCTCTCCACATCTTTCCCCGTAGAACTAGGGCAGCTGAGAGCGCCCATGAATTTACACTTTCTCCTCCACAATGCAGAACTTCTGCTTATCAGAATTCATTTATCCCCAGAGCTACTACTCTTTGGAATTCACTTCCCTCGAATTGCTTTCCACAAACTTACAATTTACAAATGTTTAAATCCAGTTGTTACAAACATTTTATGGAGGATGCCTTTAGGCACATGGACCTTTTTGTTTTATCTGTGTTTTTCCTTCCTCCGTTCATTGTCTCTTAAAAAAAAAAAAATGTACAGGGATATGAAACACCTATTTATTGAGTACTGTTCGCATGTATGAGGAGATTTTACCCATACCACACTTCTCAAAAGGGTAGAGTCAAAGTACTTCGTCTTTCTGTTCGATATCTCTCTCTCTCTCAATAATACTGTACAATATCAGAACTCTCTATAGGAGGCCGCATACAAATATCCATGGGATTACCAGTAGCGACATTGGTAGAGCGCTCGGTTTCTAACCAGGAGGACCGAGTTCGTTTCTCGGCTGAGTGGAGATGTTTGGGCAAACTCTTCATACCCTTTGTCTCTGTTTCGCCTGACAGTAAAATAGGTTATGCGCCAGAGTGAAAAGGGTCTTCGCATCCTCCGGCTCTTCAACCCATAAACAAAATAAAAAATAAAAAATACAGACATTCTTTACACCTTTCAATGAATTAAAAATAACTATAAGAGGGAGGGGAGAAAAAAATACATAACTGGAGACTTTAATCTAGACCTACCCAAGCATGACACACAGAGAGAAATCCATGAAAGTGAGGATCCCAACAGAAAAAGGGGACTTTAGGCCACAGCGTAACAGCAGACAGAGCACAAGAAATAGTACTGGAAGAGAGGTGAGGAACAACAGTAGAAATGAAGGTGGTACAGGAAACTGAGATATCAAACTGTTCCAACAGGACTCCAGATCAGGGGATATTACAAAAGGACTCACCAAGGAAGGATAATATGGCACCGGCTGATGCCAACGACAGTCACAAAGACCTACCACACAAAAGCAAGGAATCAAAAGATATTAAAACTGTAGCTAAGAACCGTAAGGGCAATAGCAAAATGTGTTGTCTATTTGTATGCATAGTGGTGTACGGTATAATGTGCGTACAGTATATGCAGAACTGGGCACTTCCACATACACTTGCACAAAACGCCAATTTCGCCATGGCGAAAGTGTCATTTTGGTGGCGCACTTGCGTTGGCGGCAAAATGGCCGCCTATCTGCGCATTTGTAGGTCTGAAAGTTACCTCCATGTTGCTTACCTTGAGCTCGCAAAATTCGGTTCTCACCACCTGTGGTAAACACAGCCCCGCAGCCCCCGCCAAAAACCAAGCCAATTACTTCTTGTTGTGCGGGAATCTAGTGCACCTTCTATATTTCGTGATTTTTCGTATGTGATTTGATATGTGAAAATGCTAAGGAAGACATAATAAAGATAACTTAATAAATATGCTTAAATGTAAACACAATATTTGAAGACCTGGAGAGTTTCGATCATTCGACTGCGCAACTCTCACAAATCATAATCGAATCCACTCCTATCTATCTATCTATTGCCTGACGCCGTGATCCCCGAAGGGGTGGCCACGAACGAACCGCCCCCATGCACCTCTGTCCCCAGTCAGTCGACGCCCCTCCCCCCAACCAGCACCGCCTTCGTTCATGTAGTTCCTCACTCCATCCTTCCACCTCATATTCGGTCTACCTCTCCCTCTCTGTCCCTCCACCTCGCTCTCGTACACCCTCTTAGTCATTCTCTCGCTTTCCATACGTTCCATATGGCCGAACCATCTCAAGTTGTTCCTTTTCACACTTTCCAGCACATCTACCTCCACACCACACCTCCTTCTTACTTCCTCATTAGTCTGTCTATCCCTCCATGTAACTCCGCACGCACTCCTTAAGTAATTCATTTCCACTGCTCTCACTCTTGGTCCGAGTCTCTCAACCAACGTCCATGCTTCGCTTCCGTAAGTCAGTGTCGGGATTACCACACTGTCATGCAAGGACTTCTTCACTTCCATACTGACCACCCTATTTCTTGTTACTGCTTTTAGCATTCCTACAACCCTCTTCCCCTGTTGTACCCTCTCCCGCACCTCTTCATCCATAGTCCCATCTTTACTCAACACACTGCCCAGATACTTAAAACAGTTGACGATCTCCATAGCCTGACCGTTCAGCTTCACCTCACACTCTGTGACTTCACCCCTTTCGAAGACCATAACCTTGCTCTTCCCCGTATTTACCTTCAAATTCCGTTTTTCGCACACTGTTCCAAACTCATTTACCAGACCCTGCAACTCCCATTCATTATCACTCATCAGAACTGTATCATCCGCAAACAGCAGTATAGGTAGCTTCCATTCAATTCCCTCCCTTTTCAGCGATACACCAACACTCCTGAGCCAATATATTTTAATTATCAAAAGTCTAGATTATTTATTTTTGGATATGGATATTGTCAAAATATCATGAATACCGAGATGTAGAGAGCTGAGTTACGATAAAGACGAATATTAGATGAGTTGTTGATGATGCTTTTATTTTATACTAGCCCACTGGGCCTAGACCCTCTCAAGGCTAGTGGTGGAGGAGGTGGTACAGAGTTTAAAGTCACGTATATGTCAGGAGTTATATGTCATTGTATAAATTTATCGCTCTCAGGAAGTGACGAATAGGGGTGAAATTGAAAGAGTCTGAGTCAGAGAGGATGCCATGTAATGAGGTGTTCAGCAAGAATCTCCGTCTTTCAGATGCATAGACGGGACAAATACAAAGAAAGTGAAAAACAGTCAATGATGTATGGCAATGTTGGCATTCAGGTGGTGGACCACGTGGGGTGGACATCAGGTAACCATGTGTGAGGCGTGTGTGGCCTAAACGTAATCTAGTTAATAGGGTTTGGTCTGCACGTGAACCATTAATTGAAGAGGGCCACAAGTGCATGTCATCCTTAATGGAGCGAAGGTGGCCAGTTAATGGTTGCGCTCTCCACTCAACCCGCCAAGCGTCATAAACATGGCGACGGAGGACAGGGAGCATATCCTCCGAACGCAGCAAAGTAGTAGAGGGTGCACCATGACACGCTTGCTTAGCGAGGAAGTCTGCACGCTCATTCCCGGGAATTCCTACATGCGCGGGGATCCAGCACAGTGTGATGGAACGAGTAGCGCACTGTAATTTGTGTATTGTGTGGATGATAGTCTTGACCAATGGGTCCTTGGGGGCAAATACACATAAGGCTTGCAGTGCACTCTTTGAGTCACTACAGATAACGACCCGTGGAGAGTTCCTCGACAATGAAGAGATGGTGCTTAAAGCACCTTGAATAGCCCATAATTCAGCAGTGAAAACCGTGGAGTGATGGTGTAAGGTACTTTGATACAAGCCATGGTCTGAGACTGCAGCGCAACCCCCGGCATCCGCAGTTTTCGAGCCATCGGTGTAAATGAAAACAGCCGGGATGTGATCATCAAGATGTTGTAAAGCGAGATGTCGACATTGAGATGGGGCTTGGGCATCAAGTTGATCCGCTAAGTGAAAGCAAACTGTAGGGTGGTTTAGGGTCCACGGAGTGATGTGACTAGGAGGGGGAGTTATGGGAGGAACGGTGATACTGTAAGTGGAGAGCAATTGGCGAGACAACATTGGGAATGGCACTGGAATGTTTGAACGATAGTTATCTGTGGAATGGAATAGTTCTAGTAGAGTCGGGTCATGACGGAGGCGAACAGCCGTACGCATGAGGACTAATCGACGGTGGTAGGCTAGAGGTAAGGTCCCAGCCTCACATAGGATATTGGAGACATGAGAGGAACGGAATGCCCCAGAGCTAATGCGGATACCCAAATGGTGTACGCTGTCGAGGGTTCCTAATGTGGAAGCAGAGGCCGTGCCATAGACAGGGCTACCATAATCTAGGGCTGAGAGGATGGTAGCTCTGTAGAACAGTAAAAGCGTAGCGCGATCTGCGCCCCAATGGACTCGTGCGACTGTTTTCAGAACATTCATTCTCTGGAGGCAACGTGCCTTTAAGCAGGCAATGTGACTCTTCCAATTGAGGTGAGTATCAAAGATTAAACCAAGGAACCTGGTATGTGGAAGGATCTGAATATTAGAATGTCCCATGGTGAGAGTAATGGACTGTTTACGTAAATGTCGAATATTTCTATAGAATACAACGGCGTTAGTCTTTTCAGCAGAAAATTGAAAACCAGCAGTGGATGCCCAAGAGTGGATGGATTTTAGAGCAATGTTGAAACGCCGTTGTATGTGAGTCAGACTGGGAGAAGTATAATATATTGCGAAGTCGTCCACATACAAGCTATACGATATTTCAGGTGGGAGGCTGCGTATGACACTATTGATCGCCATAATAAAGAGTAAGCTGCTAAGGGCACATCCTTGTGGTATTCCATTAATTTGTGACATAATGTCCGATAGGAGACCATTATTTTTGACCTGGAATGTACGGTTAGAGAGAAAATTTCGTAAAAAGCAGGGAAGAGGACCCCGCATGCCAGAATCGTGTAAATTTTTAAAATCCTGTGTCTCCATGTTGTGTCATAAGCCTTAGCAATGTCAAAAAATATTGCCACTGTGGGTTGGTTCTTGGAGAACCCATCACGTATTTGGTGTTCAAGGCGAATAAGTGAGTGCAGTGTAGAACGGCCAGGGCGGGAACCATTCTGATATGGGGATAGGAGGGCATGGGACTCAGCGTAATGTAAAAGTCGAGGATTGATCATTTTTTTCATTAATTTGCAGAGGCATGAGGTAAGCACAATCGGTCTGTAATTTGTGGGAAGACTATGATCTTTTCCAGGCTTCGGTACGGGTATAGTGTAAGCATGCCGCCAAGACGGTGGGAAGTAGTTACTTATCCAAAACTGATTGTACAGTTGTAAAAGATGTTGTAGCGCACGTGGATGGAGGTGACGGATGAGAGCGTACGAGAATCCATCCGGGCCAGGAGTAGTGTCTGTACACAGGTCGAGCGCGTGTCACAATTCCGGAATTGAAAAAGGGGTGTTATATTCATGAGTTTTCCCGCTATGAAAAGATAGCGGGCGAGATTCCTCCATACATTTATAACGAAGAAATTGACGAGGCAATGACTGGTCTGAGCTGACGTGACAGAAATGTTTGGCATGTATGGCAGCGATGTCAAGGGGGTCATGTGTAAGCGAGTCCGAGGCAGGGTCTTTGAGTGGAGAGAGTGGAGGCCGTACAGTGCGTCCGTTGATACTGCGAAACTTTTTCCATAAAGTAGAGAGAGGGGTGCGGGAATTGAAGGACGAGATATATGATCGCCATGAAAGTATCTTGTTGTCAAGGATACTGCGTTTGACAACTGCACAGATCTTGTTATAGAACGTTTTAAGGGCAATTTTTTCAATAGTGATGGTTATAAGGTCAAAGTAACGATTAGTGGAAAAAAGTCAGGGGGAAACAGTCTTTAAACGCCGCTGCCTAACACTCAGACGCTTAAGAAGGCGTTCCACACGATGCTTGAATTTTATCATTTGGGCTAGAGTGGGCGTCCACCAAGGGACCTGGCGAGGGTGCGTCAGCGAGGAGGTAAGCGGGATATGAGTGCGAGCAATGGAGTTCAGGAAGGACGAAAAATAATCAAAATTGTGTGCAGGGGAGGAGGTAGGGGAGAAGTCCGAAACGTCTGCAGAGGAGTGCGTATAAGACGTCCAATCGGCTTTAGAGAGATTATAACTCGATATTTGAGGGGAGGATGCAGGGCACAAATACTTAAGGAGTATAGGGTAGTGGTCGCTGGAGAAGCGATCCTGTAAAACTGACCAGTCAAATAGGGGAGCTGCGTCATCCGAGGCAAAGGAAAGATCAACAGCGGAAAATGTACAGTGGGTAGCAGATCTGTAGGTGGGGGTGTCAAAGTTGAGACAAGAAAGAGTAGAATGAAGGAGATATTTTTCAATATTATTGCCTGGGATGTCTGTGTTTGGGTTGCCCCAAAGGGGAGAGTGTGCGTTAAAGTCGCCCAGAATAAGGTACGGTGGGGTCAGTTGTTGTACTATTTGATGAAGGTCTGAAGTATTGTAATGACAGGAGGGTTGATTGTAGGAGGAGCAAACAGTCAAGGAAGGAAGGTTTGGTAATGAAATGGAGACGGCAGTTGTTTGAAAAGGGTTGGGGTCAAGGGTGACAGGAACAAATACGCACTTATAGTGCACAAGGATGGCTGTTCGGAGATGTGAAGGGGTTATAGGGGAGCTAGCAGCAACAGTATAATGCCTGGGGGGGACAACAAAAGTGCCTACATGTTGGAGGCAAATGCATAATGGTGAATATAATTTAATTAATCGTTGTAATTCTCCCATACGGAGGCGAGTTTGGTATCCGTTTATATTCCATTGCAAAATGTTATATGCCATCAAGAATAGGATTGTCAGAGTCAACGACAATAGTGGTCTCTTGAAGAGAGTCTGGTAAAGGTTGTGAGTGTGGAGAGGGTTGTGTGGATGGAGGTGAAGGGGTAGATGTAAGGTCTGTAAATATTTCAGAAATAGCTGTGAATTGTGTGACTAGTTTAGGAACAAGGGTGGGGCAGTGGAGGAGTTTTTGGCGCAGAGTGTTCATAAATAGATAAGCGGAGGTAACATCTCCATCAGGGTTAGGGGGAAGTGTACGTGTGGTGACAAATTCCTGCGTCCGAGCAAGGAGGCAGGGATCCGTAGCACAGATATGGGGTGTGATGTAAGTACGGAAACAAATTGGACATCCACATTTGTCAGGTGGGATATTGGTGTGACATATCAATACAGGAGATTGGGAGGGGCTCGGGGTATGATGAGTCTTTATCGAAGGTTCGTCAGATGATGGTGTCGTAGGGTTAGCAGGAGTTTGTGGGGGAATGTCCCTAGGTTTGGGAGCATCGGGATCTGGGCAGTGGGGAGCGGCTAACGGAACATGTCGCTCAAGGTTACAGGGAGGATCAGGCGTGGTGAGGGTGGTACGCACATTGACAGGAGGTTGGTGAACATCAAATCGGGATTGTGATAGCTCTATATTAGTCAAGTCAGAATCCAACAGGTTATTGTCCTTCAGGAATCTCTGCATCAAGTCCTTGGGCGTAGGATCAGATTCACAAATATGGGTGACACAATAACAAGGAGTCGGGTGAATTTGAGCATCTTCCGCTGGAGCTCGCTTGGAAAGAAATTTGTGAAGATGTTCGGTGAGTACTGTACGGGTAGAAGTCTTGTGCTGAAGTAGAAAGAATCGGCCGCAGTTATGGCAGCCACAGTCCGGATCGTGGGTAGGCATAACCCACTTCTGTGTGGTGGAACCGAGTTTCGAGGTCCGGGATAATGACCGGATAGGACTTGCAACCTTACGCTTTTTCCGAGGCTGCGACTGGGTGGAGTGAGATTGGGGAGAAGTCTCTATATCTGGTACTGTGTTACATTCCATGAGGTTCTCTCCGGCAGTCATGTTCCAAAACTCAGTATCATCGGTCAAGTTAGTAAATCCCTCGAACCTGTTAGAGGTGGATAGGTCCGGGGAGTTAAGGTGAACTAAATGGAAGGTATCATTGGTGGGGTAATGTTGTGGGCTAATAGGTGGTGCCGGAGGCTGCTCTGGACGCTGGTGGTCAGAGGAGTCAGCGGGTGTAGTTGATTCATACCGTCGATATGGAGGAGATTTACCTTCCTGCCTTAATTGTGCTGCAGCAGACCGGAAGGGGAGTCCTTTTGTGGCCTGTAAATGTAATACATCACGATGAAACGCAAAGTGCGGGCATGTTCTGTCATTGGCTTTGTGGGACCCGTCACAATTTGCACAACGGGGCGCGCTGGCTTGACAATTGTTGAGAGCATGTTGTTCTGAGCCGCAATTTAAGCAACGAGCATTGAGAGCCCGACACCGTGGGGTTGAATGCCCAAGCTTCCAGCAATTTGTGCATTGTCTCGGCTTGTTAACATACCTTCGTACCTGCAGTTGGCGACCTGCAAGACGGACATGCATAGGGAGGTCATGGCGCTTAAAATAGATTTTGACAATGCGTAGTGGGGGCCGATTTCCACGCTGAGGAGCAGTATAAGTGTCAACTTTAACAACAGTGGGGTCAGTTCTTTGCAATAATTTGAAGATACGATTGGTTGAGTCTGTAAAGCTCTGATCTGCAAATTCGAAGTCGGAAGGGAGCACAACCGTGCCAGTACACTGATTCAGGAATTCATCTGGTTTACCTGTGTATCTGTCGTTGGGGGTGTCGAGGTAGGCTTGTAAGGCTTCTGATTGCTCCTGTGTTTTCACCTCAATCATGCGCTTGGCCGATCCAACAGCATGCATGGTGAAGTCACCAATATCTTGTGCGAGAGTATCGTATAGACTGAAATCATCCATAGGTTCACCAGAGACCGCGAAAAACCGTGACCAATCAGGGGGACTGAACATAGCGTTATAAGTGTCCTTCGAAGCAGGGGTATACGTGTTACGTTTACGCCTTTGTCGGTTATGCGAAGGTACGAACGGTTGAAGCGTGTGAATGGCAGAGGAAATACCGGCAAGGTCTTTTCCTGTACCTGCATCAATGGCTCGTTGAGATCGTGGAGGTACAGAAGCAGGTTCAATTGAGGTAGTAGATCCTGCATCCGGAGGGAAGATGGTAACAGATGGAGTCACAGACGGGTCAGGGATGCAAGAAGCATCCGTAGGGGTGTCAGCTGAGGGCATGCGAGGTTCTTCATTAAGGTTGTCAACGGAATGAAGAGGTAGGCTAAGGCTAGAATCATAATCTGGTAATTTAGAAGTTAAAGTCGAGACTGTGGGGTTGTCGTCACTATTATTGATCACAGAGGCAGTACTGTGCATAGAAATTGATGCCGGGGAGATCACCTGATGGATCTCAATACCCGACGATGGAGAATTCGTCACAGTATCCTTAGGAGGTTTGCCAAGGTCTGTGGGTGCCATGCCTGAGTGGGGAACTCCGGCACTGTTGGCAGCAGGGGAAGGGTCCTTGAGGCAGTCCAATTTCTCGCAGGGGTCGGCGTCGGAGGGGGCAATTTTAGATTCCATAGGACGAATATTTCTAAATTCATCTGAGTCAGATTCCAAACCCACCATGGAGCCACAATTAGAGGACGGGACGACCGCCCTAGGAATTCTTGCAGATATACACCCCGACTAATGCACCTTAAGGGCCGTCGATCCGTCGATCGCCGACCCAGCACAAGGGTTAGGGTTTGGCATAAAAGTTTCCCCTCGCTCAAACACGTCGGGTACCACAGTTCGACGGGTGTAGGGATTGCCGACCCACAACACCCTCCAACGAAACCAAAGAGTGAGTACGGTCGTTTACCTCATGACAGTCACGGTGCTCCCAAAGGAGGGGGCAGCGGGAAGAAGGGAAAAACGGAAAACAGAAAGGATGAGAAATGATAGGGCCCACTACAATTAGTTGGGGGCGGCAGGAAGGGCGGGCATGCGGGCATGCACTCCCCTCCTGCCGCCTCCGTCAGCCCCCGCACGTGTTCAAAAGTGAAACCAACGAAGCAGGCAGAGCGGGGGGAATATTAGATGAAATATGCGAAAACCCTGTAATTAGGATAGCCTATATATTGTTATTGTTTATGATCACACGTGTTCGTGACCACTGTATACACAGTCAGACCGTGGTGGAGGGCGGACGTGCTTGAGACAGCTGATTCAGCCAGCGCCTGTTTGGTGGTTTGGTATTTTTGTAGCGTTCATATGTGTTGTCCTTTTGTTTATTAATTATAATTTAAATGCAATTAGTGAATATACTCCCTAGTTAAAAAAGGTGAGAGTTGAGTTTGATTTGAGTAAGAAAGAAAAAGTAATGGATATTGCCACCGAAACTTGTGGAGCCGAACAGGTGTAAACAAAGGCCAGCTGGCAGTATGGCCAGCGGTGGGAGAAACCGGCTCAGCCTGCCCCCAAGCAGGGTAACCAGAGACCCTTATGATCGTGATCAAGAGGGATTTGATATTTCAGGGTTCTCAGAGGAGGGAGTAGCAATATCTGCATTTGCGGTGAGGTTGAATAAACTGGAGCGGAAGGTAGAGGAACAGGAGACAAAAAGCTTAGATTATGAACGAAGAGAAAAACGGATGGCAAACCAAGATGGTATTCTGAAGGATGAGAATTACGTGTTAAGGGTTTGTATTAGCGAAATGCAGGAAGAAATGGACAGGATGAAGAAAGATATGAAGGATGTTGAATTAAAGAAGGATGAATTTCAAAAAAACGAGGAGGTAAGGAATTTGAAATTTTCGGAGATAGTAAAGGAGCAACAGATACATAGGCAGGGAGGTAACTTTGAAAAGGATGTAGTTAAGGTAATTAGACAGAAGGAAAATCTAGTGAGGGAGACTGCTGGAAGAAAGAAATGTATTGTGATAAGAGGAGATAAGGAGAAACACAATGTAAAGAGAGAGGAGAGAAGTAGGATAGAGAGAGACCGAGTGAGGGAGATTCTACAGGTAGTGGACGAGGGTGTGAGAGAGTGGGAGAATGAAATTGAAGACATGCATAGAATTGGAAAATATAAACAAGAGTCTAGCCTGTCTAGGCCAATGAAAGTGCAGTTTCGCACAGTAGGAATAGTAGAGGAAATCATGAATAATAAATGGAGGTTGAAAGATAAGGATTGGCTGAAGCATATTTACATCGAAAAAGACTTGGACTTAGATGAAAGAAACAAAATGAAAAGTTTGAGGGATGAGGTGAAGGAATTGAATGCCAAAAGAACAGAACAAGAAGTGGATTTTTTTTATTGGAGACTGGTAGGAACGAAGAAGAAATGGTTCAAAAGCCCACAGAGGAAGACGGAGGGGCAAACAGAGAACTTAGGGATGAACGGTCGGACAGGGGAAGCGAGTACCAGTACCGAAGGACAGGAGGGAGAGACTGGTGTAAACCAGGAACAAGTGAGAGAAACAGGGCAGGTGGATAGCACGGGGGAGCAAGGGAGAGAAGGTGGAGTGGAAGCGGGGGGGGGGAGTAGAGTCTGGGAATATTAGGGAAAGAGAAAAAAAGAAAGGTGTAAGAAGGGGGGAGATGAAGCTGATGTATAGTAATTAGAATTGAATGACTATATTGAGAAATATAAACCACATATTATGTGCTTAGCAGAAACAAAGTTGAGAGGTGGTATTGAATTGGGAGTGTTGGGATGGGAAGGGTACAATGTGTGGAGAAAAGATAGAGAAGGAAAAGTGGGCGGTGGAGTGTTAATAATGACTGACAAAAATATAGAAGCAAGTGAGATTAACCTAGGCAATAATAGATCAGAAATTATAGCAGTGACAATAAAAGACAAGGACAACAAAGCAACTGATATAGCAGTGGCTTATATACCACCACAAACTAGAGCATGGAAGCGGGAAGAATATGATCAACTAATCACGGAATCTCTAGATGCTCTAAAAATACTTTTTAATAGGAGAAATACATTATTATTAACAGGTGATTTCAATTGTAAGGAAGTCAATTGGGAAGGGTTAGATGCGGGAAATAATAATGAATCTTGGGGCAGTAAATTACTGAATCTAGTAACAGAAAACATGTTAACACAACATGTTAGAGAAAACACACGAATCAGAGGGATGGATGAACCATCCAGGCTAGACCTAGTCTTCACCAGTGATCCGCATGACGTTAGAAAGATAAATTATCGTTGTCCCTTGGGAAAAAGTGATCACAAGATTTTAGAAATGGAGATGGATTTGGGAAAAAATGAGGAGAGAAATGAAGGACATAAAATAAATAGATACAACTATGCTAAAACTTCAACGTGACTTCAACGCCAAGACGTCGGCCTGGTTTGTCGACAACCCCGACACAGACAGAGGGCTGGTACTACAAAACCAAACCGTTAACCTCATCATCCTTAACGACATCCATCAACATACCCATATTCCTCACCAAGCCCTCTATAACCCATCATCTCCAGACATCACCTTTTGCTCCCCAGAACTCGCCCCCACAGCATCCTGTAGGGTGGTCAGAACCTTAGGCTCTGACCACCTCCCGATCATTATCACCACCAAAACCAGACTCACCCCAGCTAGCCACAAACACACATACACCAATTATAAAAGAGCTAACTGGGAAGCATTCACAAATGAGACAGAACAACACTTCACAACTCTAAACAGTACACCCATCACTAACATCAACAATGCTGTACACATACTCAATAAAACTATCCAAAACGCTGACAAGAAACACATTCCAAGAGGTAACAGAAAAAGACACAACCCCAACTTCACACCAGAAATTCAAAACCTCATCAGACAACGCGACATACTGAAACACTCCCCAGCACCCCACACACAAGACATCACACAACAAATTCAAGCACTCAACACCCAAACTAACAACAAAATACAAGAACAACAAAAACTAAATTGGAATAACTTCCTACAAACACTTGATCACAAAACAAACCCCAAAAAACTCTACAAAACACTAAACAGCATCACACTTTCCAACAGCAACACAACACAATCACATGCTGCAATCACAACAACAGACTCTACTCCTTCATGTAAACAACAAGCAAACACTCTCATCAATCACTTTTCACATGTCAGCCACCTAAAACCTCACAAAGACGACCGACGTGTCATCCGACGTAAGAGACAATTCCCCACAGACCCTGACTATACACCCTTCACCAATCACCAGACAAAGCATATCATCAACAATCTCAAGCACTCACCCGCCTGTGGCCTAGACAACATAAGCAACATACACCTCAGACACCTGGGACCACAAGGCATACAAGCACTCACTAACATATCAAACTACAGCTATTCACACAACACAATACCAGACATTTGGAAGCATGGTATCATCATCACATTCCCCAAACCCAACAAAGACCCCACGCTACCCTCCTCGCACCGCCCCATCACACTCCTTTGCTCCCCCTCCAAAGTCATGGAACGCCTAGTATTACAACTAATTACACCTGACCTACCCCTAGCTCCAACACAACATGGCTTTAGGCCACTGCACTCCACAAACACTCTTCTCACAGACCTTACACAAAGAGCTTTCGACGGCATCAATTCAGCTAGACCACCACACAGATCACTATTAGCCACACTCGACATTAGTAAAGCCTTCGATGCCATCCCCCGCCACAACCTAACAAACAAAATCTACAACACAAACATGCACAACAACACAAAACGGTGGCTGGCCAACTTCCTAGCAGGCAGATGTGCACACGTATCTTTTGCCGGTCAGTCATCTAAAATCAGAAACTTTCCAAACGGAGTCCCACAAGGATCCGTCCTATCGCCCGCACTCTTCAATCTGTACATGCACGATATAACTACACCCAATACGCCCCAAATAAACTTAGCCTCCTATGCAGATGACATAACACTCACATGCACACACCATGACCCAAAAAGAGCAACAGATCTCCTTCAACCCTATCTCAACACACTACATGGCTGGTGCACTACAAACAGACTTAATCTAGCCCCAGCCAAATCCACCGCAACCCTGCTCACAAGTTGGACAGGAGAACACGAATACATCCCTCAACTCACCATAAACAACACACCCCTAACACATACACACACACCCAAAATCCTAGGAGTAACATATGATACTCATATGACATTCAAACAGCACACCACAAACATTAAAAAGAAACTGACACCCAGACTTAACGCCCTCAGGTCACTTGCTCACACAAAATTTGGACACAACAAAGAAACTATCACCACAGTATATAAACAATACATAAGATCAGTGATGGAATACGCAAGCCCAGCCTGGGCTTCTAACCTAGCTGAAACACATCATAAGACCTTACAGACTATTCAAAACAAAGCCCTGAAGATCATTACAGGCTGCACAGCTACTGCACCCACAGATCACCTACATCAAGAAACCAAAATCCTCAAAGTCAAAGACCATCTGGACATGAGAGGCACTCAATTCCTGGCAGCAGCCTCCACGAACCAAGACCACCCACTAAACTACATGGCAACACACCCACAGACACCAAGAAATATCAAAACAACACCCAGCACACGGTATCACACACAATTATTGTCCTCTCTCCCTCCCTGCCCACCCCGAACCAACTTCCAGAAGCACATCCATACTCATATCTCTCACCGATCCATCCACTCACTCACAGACAACACGCAGCTGCATGCACGACCTCCCGAAATCCATCCTTCCGAATCCTCCCTTCCTCGCGAGGACAGAGTCCACCTGGCCAGGCTGAGATGCGGACACCATCCAGCTCTCCTGAGCTATCAGAAGAGACTGGATGACTCCGTTGTCGACGCCTGCCCGGGATGTAACACAGCACCCCATACCATTAAACACATCATAGAAGACTGCATTTCACACAACCACTTACGCCAACAACACAATCTACACTCAATGAGAGCTCTGTGGGAAAGCCCGATCGTGGCCATGGCCTTTCTCAGGGACTCGGGGCTGTTCGGCCAGGCAGCTTAGGGAACAACAACAACAACAACAACAACTATGCTAAAACTGATTTTAAATCATTGAAACATTATTTCCAAAGTATAAATTGGAAGGAACTAGAAAGCCTGGAAATGGTTCACGACAAATACAGACTTTTCTTGAAAGTATATGAAGAAGGGATACATAAATATGTCCCAAGGTTCCAATCAGGGGTAAAGAAGGAAAAAGAATGGTTCAATATAAGATGTAGTAAGGCACAGGATAGAAGAAACCGAGCCTGGAACATAGCACGGAAGAGACATAGTGAAAATAACTGGAATAAGTACAAGGAGAAAAGAAATGAATACGTAAAGATACGACGCGAGGAACAATATAAATATGAAAGGAATATTGTAGAGAAGTGCAAAAACGAGCCAAATATAGGTTTGACTCCTGTAAGGAGATAAAGAAAACCTAATATTTAGTAGTGGCCCCTCCATCATTGACGATTATGCCTATTACATAAGGCACCCTCTTCAAACACTCATCCGCCGTAGTTTGAATCTACCGCGCAGAGCATAAAAAATTGAGGAGCCTTCATCATGAGCGCACGCAACCTCACTCATGGTTCAGTCATTATGAAATTGGGTTCTCACTACGAAAAAACTTCGTAACAAATAAAAAAGAAAAAGAAAATAAGAATAACTATTCATAAGCTTTCATATAATCGTGGATGTACTTGTGTGGATCTTTGACCAGACGCTGACTCAGGCGTCATTCTTCCTTCACTGACATATCAAGTAAACCAAAATCCTTAATACATCAACGAATGGGAAGGGGATGGTCGGGAGGGCCCCAGTCGTCAATGATTACGGGGCCACTACTAAATATTAGGTTTTCTTTATCTCCTTACAGGAGTCAAACCTATAATTTATTAGTGGCCCCTCCATCATTGACGATTATGCCTGATATCTAAGACTGGAGGGGGACATTCGTAATCATATCATAACTCTAGCAAAAGCAGATAATCAAACAACCACATAGTATTCTTACTTCGAAAAGATATATATTTTTGGCGCAGCACATATATACAAAAAGGGGTACAAGCAGGAGCGTGCTTCAAAGAAGCCTGCTTGATAAAAAGGGTTAACTCTGAGATTCTGAGTACAGATCCGCCAGTTAATAAGGCACCCCACTTAAAATAAGTGGTGAAAAAATAAAAACTTGTAAGTTTACATGTGCACATATAAACCCCATAAAACTAGTGGATATATCTTGCAAAATATATCCAATGCTTAAAATTAGATTGCTTCACAGCCAAAAAAATACTTACAACAACACTGTTGTTTGTACTACAATTGTACTAGCACAATTTCCTGTAATGAATAGTACAGAGAAATTTTCATATCACAACACCCATAACAGTATCACAGCTCACATACTCCGGCGGGGTCTAGGGTGTCCTGTTACACTGACTGCACCCCCCCCCCCCCCACCTTTTCTTGAAATTAAACAATAAGTGACTTAGGGGCCACCTAGACCCTCTGCCTTAAAGCTATACATGGCAAGGAAGGTTTGTCTAGAGCTACTGAAAGGTATCGAGTCAAAAACGTATGATTAGAGGCCCACAACTGTGTGGACGTAATATCTTCAACAGAAATTTGTTTAAGGAAACGTAAAGAGGCTGCCCACTTGCGTAAATCGTGGGCCCTACCCACAACGCCGGGATTACTCTCTTTAACCCGTTGAGACCCAGCGTCGCACGTGTTGCGTCGGCAGTCTTTGATCACCAACTCCCAGCGACGCATCACGTGCGTCCGACATATAAAAAACACTTACGTGGCTCGTAAGGTAGGAAATGGCGGGAGAATAGGAGGGGGAGGTACCGTAGTGTGTGTGGGAGCCGGGCCAGTAGGTGTGAGCGGGCCGAGACAGCCGCGCGGCTGGTGGTGGTAGGCTTAGTGGGGATAGTTTACACCCCTAGTTCACCGCCACTTTGAACCTTCATTACTCCGGTCGTATGGGAGCTAGAGGCTTGAGATTTATGTGAGATACTCCTTAGGATGTATGCCGTACAATGCCATACTCAGTTTTTACCCTTGTGCTCCCGGGCGGGTGGTCATGCGGGGGAGACGAACTATTGAAACCCCCCCCCCCCCCAGGCCCCCAAATGACCGAAATGAGTTTTTTTTTATTTTTGTGTTCATTTCTCACCATTCTCTTCCATTTTGGCTCAACAAATTTTTTTGAGGCTCCCCCCCCCCCCAAACAAAATGTCAGAGGTGATTTTTTTTTTTTTTTTTTTTCATTTCTCATCCTTGTCTTCCATTTTAGCAAACAAAAAAAATAAGTGAAAATGGCTTGGGACTGGGGTGAACAAAATATTATAACTAGCCGGGACTCAACGGGTTAATGACCTCGACCAAGAGAGAAGCCAGTTTACGTTTCATCAAGCGTTTACCCGTACTTGCTACCCATAAAGCACCCTGGTGATTTAGAGGTGCCACTCTTAAATATTTGGTTAGAGCTTGCACTGGACATAAATTATGGTGCACCTTTCCCCTTTTCAACGCCGGCACCGTGAATTCTGAAAACACGCGTTCACTGTGCTCATTCTAGGCTATGAACCCTGGGGAAGGTGCGATCTGAATACATTCATTAAGCCTACCAAACCTGAGGCAATTAGGTGTGTTGCTCATCGCCGCCAGCTCAGATACTCTGTTCCCGGTAGCCAAAGCCATAAGGAATACTGCCTTTTTTAAGAGTAATGTAAAATCTGCAGTATGTTGGTACAGACGGGAATGAAGTAACGACAATGCTTTGTCCAGAGACCAGGTAGGCATGAGCTGACGGGGAGGTGGGCGGAGTTTAATACATGCCCTCATAAAACCTGTTTCCTCCGCGACTGGTATGGTGAGACCGGTAAGGTCCAAAAATGGCATCCTAATCGCTGTTAAGTGATTTTTTAACGTTACTACAGATAAACGTTTCTGCTCGAACAGATAATTTAAATAATTAAAAACCAAAGCCACCGAGGGCACAGTTTGTTCTGTTCTAAGAATCCAAGAAGTAAAGGCTTGCCAATGCTATTGATACTGTCGCTTTGTAGACTGGATATATTGATTCATGAATTTATTGGTCACGTCTCTACCATATGGTGCTAGCCATTTGGCCTCCTGAATGTCCATAATGCAAAAGTCAGCGAGGTCTCTAGGTTGCCAATTGTGTCTAAGTGGAAAAACCCGACCGGGAGTGACACCGGGTGCGGGCACCATGTTTTCAATTGCTGGTACCACAACTGCACCGGCCACAGGGGCGCGATTAGCGAAACTACGCCCCGATAATCCTGTAGTTTGTTTAACCCCCCCTGGGGGTTAGGGAATAGAATATGCCCCACGTGCCTTCTGCGTGTCGTAAGAGGCGACTAAAGAGGTTGGGTCGGTGGGCTTGCGACCCCCACCCGGAAAAAATATCTAAGCAAAGAAAAACGAACGAACAGCCTCGGATGCGGACGGAACCAACGTTGAAGAACCACGACCGACTAAGGACATGCCTTCGGACATTCTGAGAATGGCTACGTGGAATGTTAGTGGCATGAATGATGGCACAAAAGAGAGAGAGGTTCTGGAAGTGTTAGTGAATGCCAGGCTGGATGTATGTGGAATGACAGAGACCAAATGGAAAGGTTCAGATGTGAGAGAGTGGGAGTGTGGAATGGGTGTGTGTGCTGGAGTGAGTGAAGGAACAGCGAGAGAAGGTGCATGTTTGTTTGTAAGTAGCAAATGGAAGGAATGTGTAAGAGAGTATGGGTCTGTGGGTTCAAGGATTGTGTGGGTGAGAATGAAAGTAGGAATACAAACGTGGGTGATTGTATGCGTGTATGCCCCGACAGAGGATATACTTGAAAGAAAGAAAGAGGAGTTCTGGATGAATGTGGAGGCGTGCCTGGAGAAGTTTGACAAGAACGAAAGAATATTTCTGATTGGGGATATGAATGGTAAGGTGGGTGATAGGAAAGTTGAGGGAGTGGTGGGAGGGTGGGGGGTACCATCAGAGGTGAATGGGAATGGTAGTGCACTTGTGGACGTATGTGTGGGGAGGAGGCTGTGGATAGCCAACACCTTCTTCCGACACAGAATGATCCACAGGTACACGTGGAAACGGATGTTGACGATGAAGGATAAGACAGTGGTGGAACGAAAGTCATTGATTGATTATGTATGTGTGGATGAACGAATGAAGAAATCTGTGATGGATGCTAGGGTGTATAGGGGTATTGGAGGGGGTCTGTCTGATCATTATGTAGTGGTAGCTAAGGTTAGGATACAAAAGAAGTGGGTGAGGAGAGCGGGAGGGAGGCGAGAGGAGGGTGGAATGGTGAGGAGTGTGGAGAGGTTGCAGGAGGAGGAAGTCAGGGAGGAGTACAGGAGAGCAGTGGAAGACGACTAGGTGGGTTCGACCTGGAAGTTATGGAGGAAGTGGAGGAGATGAGCAAGGTGTTTAAGGATGAGATCTGTGCAGCATGTGAGGAGGTGTGGAGTGAGAAGAGGGAGGGGAGTGAAAGGTACAGCATGGTGGACAGCAGAGGTAAGAATAGCTGTGGAAGAAAAGAAGAAAGCATATAGAGAGTGGTTGGGTAGAGGGAATGAAGATTCCGAGAGACAGAAACGAGCGAGGTACGTGGAGAGTAAGAGGGTGGTGAAGAGAGTAGTGAAGGAAAGTAAGAGAAGAGTAGATGAGGAATTTGGAAGGAATCTGAGTGTAAAATGGAGGGAGAGTAAGAAACTGTTCTGGAAAGAAGTCAAGAAAGTTAGGGAAGGTAGCAAGGGAAACAGTAAGGGTGTGAAAGATAAGAATGGGAGAATGCTAGCCGAGAAGCAAGAGAGAGTCGAAAGATGGAGTGAGTACTTCAGTGAGGAGTTGCTAAATGAAAGGAATGAAGAGCCAGCAAACATAGCTGGATATGGTATGGGAGGAAGAAGAAGAGAAGTAGTGGAGGAGGAGGTGGGGATCAAGTCAGAAGTGTGGGAAGCCATGAAAAGAGTGAAGTTGGGAAAGCACCAGGAACAGATGGAGTGTGTGGGGAAATGTTGAGGTATGGTGGTGAGATAGTGATAGAATGGGTATGGAAAATGTGCAAACTAGCATGGGAGAAGGGGAGTGCACCCGATGACTGGAAGACTGGCATAATAGTCCCCTATATAAGGGCAAAGGGGAAAGAGGAGTGTGTGGTAACCACCGAGGAATATGTCTTCTAAGCGTAGTAGGGAAGGTATACAGTAGGGTAGTGATTGAGAGAGTGAGAGTGAGAACGGAGAAATGGATAGGCGACGAGCAGGGAGGTTTTAGGAAGGGAAGAGGATGTGTAGATCAGATTTTTACCCTGAATTGTGTTGTGGAGAAGTATCTGGAGAAGAAACAAAAGGTGTATGTTGCCTTTATGGACTTGGAGAAGGCCTATGACAGAGTGGATAGAGAAGGTTTGTGGAAAGTACTTAGAATATACGGAGTAGAGGGCAAGTTGCTGAAAGCAGTGAAGAGCATGTATGAGGGTGCAAAGGCGGCAGTACGTGTGGAGAGTGAGCAGAGCGAGTTCTTTGACCTGAATGTTGGTTTGAAACACGCGGGTGTGATGTCCCCATGGTTGTTTACTGTATATGGATGGAGTTATGAAAGAAATACTATCAAGAGCAGTGGATGTTGGTGTATCGCTGAAAAGGGAGGGAATTGAGTGGAAGCTACCTATACTGCTGTTTGCGGATGATACAGTTCTGATGAGTGATAATGAATGGGAGTTGCAGGGTCTGGTAAATGAGTTTGGAACAGTGTGCGAAAAACGGAATTTGAAGGTAAATACGGGGAAGAGCAAGGTTATGGTCTTCGAAAGGGGTGAAGTCACAGAGTGTGAGGTGAAGCTGAACGGTCAGGCTATGGAGATCGTCAACTCTTTTAAGTATTCTGGCAGTGTGTTGAGTAAAGATAGGACTATGGATGAAGAGGTGCGGGAGAGGGTACAACAGGGGAAGAGGGTTGTAGGAACGCTAAAAGCAGTAACAAGAAATAGGGTGGTCAGTATGGAAGTGAAGAAGTCCTTGCATGACAGTGTGGTAATCCCGACACTGACTTACGGAAGCGAACCATGGACGTTGGTTGAGAGACTCAGACGAAGAGTGAGAGCAGTGGAAATGAATTACTTAAGGAGTGCGTGCGGAGTTACATGGAGGGATAGACAGACTAATGAGGAAGTAAGAAGGAGGTGTGGTGTGGAGGTAGATGTGCTGGAAAGTGTGAAAAGGAACAACTTGACATGGTTCGGCCATATGGAACGTATGGAAAGCGAGAGAATGACTAAGAGGGTGTACGAGAGCGAGGTGGAGGGACAGAGGGGGAGAGGTAGACCGAATATGAGGTGGAAGGATGGAGTGAGGAACTACATGAACGAAGGCGGTGCTGGTTGGGGGGAGGGGCGTCGACTGACTGGGGACAGAGGTGCATGGGGGCGGTTCGTTCGTGGCCACCCCTTCGGGGATCACGGCGTCAGGCAATAGATAGATAGATAGATTAGAGACGCGTCTGGCGGCGGAAACAGATAAATGGAACTCCACCTGTTCCAGTCTGTCACCAGTGCGTCTGGCCCGCCCGCCGGGTGAGGTACAGTGGGAGTTTGTGAGTCTCTCTGACGCAAACAAATCCACTTGTGGATGGTAAGGCTCCGCAATCATTTGGTCGAAAATGGTTTGCTTGAGCGCCCATTCTACTGTTGTGCTCTGTCTCCGAGACAGAGCGTCTGCCCAGACGTTTGCTACGCCTGGGAGATAAGATGCGTGAAGATGAATGTCCAGCCTGTTGGCTAGAATAACAATCTTTTCTGACACGTTTAGCAACTTCCGAGATCTCGTCGACCCTTGTTTCTGAATACAGTGAACCGCATTCAGATTGTCCATTCTGAAGGCCACCGACTTGCCCCGTAAAGTAGAGCCGTGAGCCTGAAGGAAATATAAGGGGACTAGTAAATCTTTGACATTGATGTGGGAGATTTCTAAATGGGACCAAAGCCCTTGACCCTGGTGCCCTTGGTTTGACTGAAAGCCCCAACCTATCGTTCCTGACGCATCCATGTCTACCCATACCGTCGGCGGAGGAGAGGTCCATGACATAACTGAGTGTAACGTTTCCCTCTTCGCCCAGACCGCTAGCAAGTTGTGGATTAATTTTGGTATGGGCCATAATTTTTCGCCGGCAATAGCGGAAAATATTTGTTGCCCTCCAATATTAAACGTTTGACTCTTAACCGGCCCAACCTTACAGTTAGTTGAATCCAGTTGAGAGAGCCGACCAGAGACTCCCAGATTCTCCGTGTCGTAGTCAGACTGTGAAGGAACAGAAACAATTTCCTGTGAAATCTGTTGCGATTGTCCACACTCTGACTCAGAGTGAGAGTAGCTGTGTCCCAGACCAGCCCTATCCACTGAACTACTCGTGAGGGAACAAGGTTTGACTATACCAGGTTGACCTTGAACCCTAGAGTTTTGACATGTTTTAATGTTATGTTGACATGATTTATGCATACTTGTTCCGTCTCTGCCACCACTAGCCAGTCGTCTAGATACCACAAAATCCTGATCCCTTGCTCTAACAAGGGCATCAGGGCTTGCCGTTCTAATTTTGTGAATAAGCGAGGTGCTAGGTTCAATCCAAACGGCATCCTCTGAAAGACATAAGTCTGATGCTTTATTCTTAAGGCCAGAAACCGTTGAAATCTTTTGTTTACCGAGACGTGCCAATACGCGTCTGTTAGGTCTAAAGAACACATCCATCCTCCCGGCGGAAGTGTTAGCCTGATCTGGTTTACTGTCAGCATCCTGAATGACACGTTGTGAATATGGAGGTTCAGATAAGACAGGTCTACGACCGGTCTCATCTGAACACTGTCCCTTTTGGGCACTAGAAATAGTTTGGATGTAAAACTGGGTAATTTTGAGGAACCGGGATGATGACATTCTTGGCGATCATTTCCTGGATCAGTGA
Organism: Paralithodes platypus; assembly: GCA_032716605.1. Lineage (NCBI taxonomy): Eukaryota > Metazoa > Arthropoda > Malacostraca > Decapoda > Lithodidae > Paralithodes > Paralithodes platypus. Next base: position 19,303,489 of record CM064557.1, on the reverse strand, counting down.
CTCCACCTCAAATGAAACTAAATTTGCCTTTGTCGGCTGACGTAAACGAGGTCGCCGGAGCCACTGCCAGGTGATGCCCTTGCGTGCCACCATCCTCGCCCAAGTATTTATTGGCCCTGCGCAGTGACACGTCCGGAACGACCCAGTTAGCAGACAAGGGTTCGCCGGCTGTACTACCCTCTGATCCACCCGCCGTGAGACCGGCCCTGGGAGTGAGAGAGACTTTAGTTTTTTGATGGTGATGGTGGTGGTGGTGGATGCTTAGCCGACTGGCCAGCGTTGGCAGAAGACGGGCCCTGGCCCGGTCTGTTATAGTTTCGTCCTTTATGACCTGCAAACTTACCTTGTTTATACCTGTACTGACCTTGGGGGGAAGCGGACTTAGGTATATGAAAGGGCTTTGACCCACCCGGCTGAGCTTTTGCGACTGGCTTGGGTTTGGGAAAGTTAAAAGCAGGTTTCTTAGAAGGGGTGGGACTGTGCTTAAAGGCCTGAGCCATGTTGAAAACAGTTCTCCACACATCAGGGGACATTAAAGAGGGAGTTAGCACCGGCGACATGACCACCTGGTTCGCAATTCTATCAGGAAGTTTCTTCACCAGGGACATCCTAAGATCCTGTCTCGCCCGCACCGCCTCGAGCAAGGCTGTGCGGATATCCCCCAACGACTGAATAGAAGTCTTTAGGAGTAACCGCCGAGATAGTTCAACCGATCTTCTGGCATCCGCGTCCGTGATTGCCTGAGTAGATCTTAGCATAGACTTTGCCACCTGGTGTGTAACAATGTATTGGGAAAAAAGTCTATACGCCTTCCCCCGTAGCCTAAACTCCCAGTCTAGGTGAGCTGGGGAAGGTGTAGTGAAAGGATCTTTAAGTTCGCATAGATTGATTTTTGGGGCAGCTAAAAAAGCAAACAAAGCAGATGGAACTCCACCGGCCGAAAAGACTGGCAGAGAGAACCAAGAATGGCTGTCCTGAGGAATCTGGTGCGAAGATTTTGAGGTGAAGGTGGTCGCAAAGTTCTGAGCCTCTACCTCCCATTCCACCCAAGGTCCTGGACCCAACTGCCCCACCTTCAACACTGGGTTAGTGGCTGTGTCTGTGACCGTTTGTAAATCTAATTCTGGAGTCAGAGCTGACAGTGCTTTTATATCATTAAAACCGTCATGCTTGGTCCAGTCAGAAAACAGTTTTGAAGCTGAGGCAGGGGGCAGTGCAGGTGTAGCTGTATACACAAAATAGTCATGGTGATAATGGTTCGGAATGGCCTTAATATTAACATCAAGTACATTACCCGCAATATCCAAAGCTCGTAACTTTCTAGATTTATTTCCTTGGATTACCCACTCACGTGGCACTGGAAGTTCCCCTGACAAAGTGGGCTGCGCCGCCTCTGGCTTAGTTGGGATCATTTGAACCCATGAATCATCTGGACCGTATAACAGGGGCATAGCTACCTTTCTTAACGGTGCTTTATCTAAAGGGGAAGGATTCACATCCGCTACCACCCTTACGCTAGAAGTAGTCAGTGCCGCCGAAGCAGGCCTAGTGACCATAGTAGGTGATATAGAGGGAGGGTGCGGAATCTTAGTCAAAGCAATGGAAGCGATCAGAGGCCGAACACTTGAACTTGTCATGGAAGCTCCCAGGTCCACTGTAGGAGTCTCCGGCTGTTGGCCAAAAAATGTTGTTAGAGCAGTAACTAATAACCCATCTATTTCCTCCGCCGTGACAAATTTAGCAGATGAAGAACTAAGAGGTGAATCATTCCTATCTTGCGAGTCGTCTAGAACTGAACCCGACTCTTGCACTTCCATGTCAGAGATATATTATAGACACCTCATCCTTGTCATCTGGCCCATCATGAGAGGATTCCGCCGAAGCCGGAATCCCGTCGTGGTGCCATGTTAAGTCAGGAATGGATGATGGGATCACAGCGTCCCGGTGGCTCCTGAACCAGACGTGGGCCTTCATGCCCTGGTTGGGAATACCGCCATACACCCAGGCCTTGGCCCGAACTCCCTTGGGAGTCAGATACACCATCAACCACTGAGCCCCACTAGACTCTTCTAAAGGGCGATCACTGCCCACAGAACTCTCTAATTCTAAGTGTATAATATCCATTGGTAACCTGTCCGCCGGTAACACCCCCACCACAGTCTCTGACTCCACTCCCGCCCCATCAGATTGGACACTAGATAAGTCGGGAGTAGAGGCAGAAAGTGAGGCACGAGGCTCCGGCGAACGCCGGGAGGCCTTTCGTTCCTTAGAATCTTTCCTGGAAGATTTGTGGCTGCGGTGTGACTTAGATCTTTCACTAGAACTGCTCTTGGACTTTTCCTCTTTGCTCTTCTTTCGTGCTGGTGAAGAACAGTGACTAGGCAGCTGTTGTCTGAGGGGCGACCTGGACCGCGCCCGTGACGTGGAGGCTGTCACCGGGGGCGTGGGTTCTCTTAGATGTGCTAGGGGCCAGAGTAAGTGCTGTACCCTGCCCAGTCTCTGCCGACTTTCGTACAATTACTCTAGAGGTACGTTTAATAGGGGGGGTGCTCAATCAGTAATTTATCCCAAAGAATGACATTATCACATTGAAGCGCTTTATGAGCCACTGTGGTAGCATAACTTGACAACTGCTGCCTGACCTCCCTCAAAGCGACCGCCGCGGATCTATTATTGTCCCGCAATACTTTGACACACAATTGAGTACAGAAGGTACAGTTCCCCGTTACTCACAAACCCCTTGAGCGATCTAAACATTTAACACATCTAATGCAAAGAGTGTGTGCAAAGATAGGGATACCTGAACAGGAGGGTGCAACACACAAGGCAAAAACAGGGTCTAGGGTAGCCATGACAGAGACTGGTGGAAAACGAACCCACCCCCGGTTTTACTCCAGGTTCTCTATAGACCCGCCGGAACTCAGCCCTGGAAAAAAAAAAAAAATCCAGGAATTAATGCTCATAAGGTTACACCAACATGTTCGAACACAAGTGTTAAATAACCCGCCGGGTAAAGAGACGTAATACACAACTATCATGGCTCGCTACGCGGGAGGTTCATAGATAAAGATTTCAGAATATCTTAACCTGTCCAAAAGATTTATGAATATCCTCTGACATGATATAAAGACCAGCAGGGCTTTTTATAAATGACGCAGTCTTCCCAGTGGTGTTTGTTAAGTTTACTGGAAAAAACCCTAAAAAGACGCCGGCCCCCGTATTATCTCGCAGATCAAAAACTGGGAAGCCTGTCTTAAATGCTAGATCTGGCTTCTCCCGAACCGTCCTAGATCGCCGTATGTTGAATGGCGGCGATACTTATCGTATCCCTCAATTGTCTGGTCAACTACACTGAATTTTGCAAATCCGTTAATCCCACCCTCCCAAGGTGCAACCGCCGGGTGTGAATTTAAGTTTTAACGTTAACCCCAATTATTCCTATCCCCACTTCTTTGCAAAAGATCGCCGGGGAGGAAAGACCAATCAACAAACAGCCTAGTTTTACTGGCTTTGCAAAACCGGGAAAAACTAAACTCAACAAGTGTCCGCATGAACACTTAGTTCAATGGGTAAAGCCATCCCGCCGGGAAACACAGTAAGCCTGAACACAGGCACCACCACAGAGACGCAGTCCTGGAGAGCCTCAGGCCACAACTCGCCGGGGAAAACAAGCCTTTTTTCACCACGCGTGATTAAAACTCGGCAACCAGCCGGGTTTTCATGGTGTAACCGAGAAAACCCGCCGGAAAAGGCAACCCACCACGTTCAGATTCAATCTGAACGCACCAAATAGACCGAGGAATTAGCCAAAGCACAACTAACCCAGGACACACAAATAGTCCGTGGAATTAGCCAATACACAACTAATCCAGGACACATATATAGTTTGTGGAATTAGCCAATACACAACTAAACCAGGACACACATGACACAGTAGTACATATTTATAACATAAATCAATAACACTTGTACATGTGGCAAAGCTACAAGAGGCTGGCTAGGCCTAGGCAGACGGAAATAAAAAGTAATCATGTCGTAATATAAACAAAAAGCACTGAATTATATCATAACAGGAACCACCGTCAACACACCACTGTAGCAAAAACTTCCCGGCAAAGGGAAGAACTGACTCGGGACCCAGAAAAAACTTCACTAAGTGAAGAAAAATACGCTGGGAACGTCAGAGAATAAAAAGCTACCTCATCAGAAAGATAAAAGGAAGCAATAATAACGCGTAGTGAAAGCCGCCTACATCACAAAGCTAGCTAACCGCGAAAAAGTTTCACACGTCCACTACGGGACCACGAGGGTACACCCGAAATAGATGCCCCAAACACACGACCCAAAATATACTGCACTGCGGGCAACCCACCCAGGACACTCCTGCTACGCATATCCTAACCTTACTCGATACATCCCGGAGTAAACAAGTGAGAAAAAACTCACTAGGGATGCAACAAATGCGGAACCAGCGGAGCGTGGGGAGGCACGTCCGGGTAGGTTGAGCGCAGAGCAGAGAAGGAAGAATGACGCCTGAGTCAGCGTCTGGTCAAAGATCCACACAAGTACATCCACGATTATATGGAAAGCTTATGAATAGTTATTCTTATTTTCTTTTTGTTTTTTATTTGTTACAAAGTTTTTTCGTAGTGAGAACCCAATTTCATAATGACTGAACCATGAGTGAGGTTGTGTGCGCTCATGATGAAGGCTCCTCATATTTTTTATGCTCTGCGCGGTAGATTCAAACTACGGCGGATGAGTGTTTGAAGAGGGTGCCTTATGTAATAGGCATAATCGTCAATGATGGAGGGGCCACTAATAAATACACCATTATAAGTGAGTACCCATTCCATTTACTGTTAATATATCATATAAGTAACTGTATTTAACCCTTCCAGCCCGGGCAGCATGTTAAAAGGACATCGCGGCAGATGGGCAGGAGCCCGGGCAGAATGTTAAAATCCGTATGCTTGAAAGCCTATTCAGCTTGATCTGAACGCTGTGCGTCCGACGAATGTAAACAAAGCCGATCGTTGCGTCACTGCACCTCCGAAAACAATAAGGAGACGTCGGATCAATGTTATTGTTGTGACGTCAGACGAAATTAGTGTCTGAAAAGCTCCGATATTGTCAACATCGCGGAAAAATTCGCTCCACGGAAATCGTCATCACAACTGAACCAGTTGACTTAGAGAGCTCTACTCAACACCAGTCTACAGATTGGAAACCGCACTACATTTATAGATGCGTGGGAAAGTTCTAGCAGGTAAACTAAACAAAAATAAAGTAGCCTAGGCCTAGACGTTTTTCGGCCAGATCGCCCGGGTAGCCCACACTGTCATTGTGAGAGCTAGCCCGGGCCAGGAGGGTTAACCATAATCTGTACTTTTTGTATGTATTTTGGGCGTAAGGCTAGGCCTATTAGGGAAAAATAGGTACGGGCGGTTGGGTTGGCAGACTACGGTCCTATTTTCCCCATTTATTCTTAAGTCCCAAAGGCGTGCCTTTCCAAGGACACGGCCTTTGCCCAGTCTACATTGACCGCGCCATTGGTGGGGGCACTGTACTAAGTGATGAGTTCACAGTCCGTGTTGGAGTTCATCAGGGTCCTGGAGGCACTGTCTAGAGCTTTTAGAGGCGGACTCCTGTGGGAACTGTTTTATGCAGACGATTTAGTCCTAATAGCTGACAATATTGAAGATGCTGAGGCCAAATTCAGAAGATGGAGAGAGGGCATGGCGAGCAATGGTTTAAGAGTCAATATTAACAAAACCAAAGTTATGCATTGTAGATTGAGACGAGGCAATGTGGAAAAGAGCGGTGAATACCCATGTGCAGTGTGTGGAAAGGGTGTGGGCGATAACTCGATTCGATGTAGCATCTGTCAATGTTGGGTACACCATAAGAGTAAGCGCTGTAGTAGAATTGGGAGGTTGGACGCCTCCCAAAGAACCAAATACACTCCTCCCTCGGGTAGCGCGGGTATATCGTACTGGGACCGCGCCGCGCTACGCAAACACGCGCTACACAAAGCATTGAACTTATGGGATTAATTCTATTGGTTCTGACGACTTCCCCAAAGTCACCTTTTTTACCATTTACCACCCAATAACCTTACCAAATATGGATCAAACATTAGTAACAGACAACCTAACCCTATTTTACAGATCATATCTATGAAATGAGACACACAGGTAAGTTACTGTTCATTACCTTGTCGAGTGGTGCTGTGGATGTGGTGCGTCGCCTCCCTCTCTCTCCCGCTCGCCCGCCTGCCCCCTCCCCTCCCCCATGACACCAAGATGGGCGTCACTGAGAGGAGGTTGAAGGCCTTGAGGAGGTTGAAGGCCTTCCCAGTTCTGGTCGTCATCGCCGAACCCTGAGAACAATGACATGTTGTCGTCAATGTCAACGTCAGAAGGGAGGGAGTCCGAATCGTTACCCAGCTGGCGTTCTTCCTCCTCCGAATCGTCACCCTGCTGCCGTTCCTGCTGTTCCTGGCGGTCACGGAAAAACTCTGTGATCCTTCTCTGTTGGCGAGCATTGACCCTCTCAGTAAACATCTCAGAGTAGTGTCTCAGCAGCGTTGAGAGTTGCATAGACGTTGCTCGAGCCCTATCCCTATTTGGATCCTTGTTCTGGATACGGTCAGCCAAGCGATCAGCCAACTCGACGATCTCACGTAAGTCACTGGTGATAGGGTCTCCATCGTTAACTCCATCTTCGGCAGGCGCTTCTTCATCCGCTAGTTCCTCATCCAATTCCTGCAGTAAGTCCTCGGGATCCTGCTCAGGTGGAACAATTATCTCTCGGACGTCTTCCTCGTTGATATCTTGTAGGCCTGCCACGTTACGAGCTGCTGCCACTGCCTGTTCAACCGCAGCTTCTACCCTCCTGACACTCACCTGGCAGGTCTAGCTTGTGGCCAGGTAACCCCTCCAAAATATTCCTCCATGCGTGGTGGATAGTGGGCTGGTTGATTGAGTTCCAACTCTCGACAATGAAGTCAATTCCCATTTTTATGTGGAATTGCTTCCAAAATTGGAAGACTGTAAGGGTGGCTGGATTTTCAGGGGGATCTTGGGCTTGTGCAGGGGCTTGTTCAGGGGCTGGATCTTGGGCTTGATCAGGGGCTTGGTCAGGGGCTGGATCTTGGGCTTGTTGTGGGGCGGCATTGGGGTCATCAGGACCAGAATCCAGGTCGGACATCTGATCAATTTCTTCATTTGTGTCGGTTGCAGAATCCAACATTAAGAAGGTCTTCGTGGCATAGGCAGCTTTAAGACAGGCGATGATCTCCTGATCTAATGGCTGTAGAAGAGAGGTTGTGTTGGGTGGCATAAACATCACCTTTATTGAAGGGTGTCTGTCAACTAGCAGGGGCGAATGACCAGGTGCGTTGTCCAGCAAGAACAGGATCTTAAAAGCTAGATTTTTCCGCAGACAAAACTGTTCAAGTTCAGGTACAAGATATTTATCAAACCACTCAAGACTGAGGGCAGCTGACATCCAGGCTTTCTTGTTGGACATCCAATGCACGTTGAGACGTGACATGTCTAAGTTCCTGTAGGGGCGAGGTTTCTTAGCTCGGTGGATGACTAGGGGCTTCATCTTGCAAGACCCTGAAGCATTGCACGTCAAGAGCAATGTTACCCTATCTTTTGCCCCTTTGAAACCCTTGGCGCTCTTCTGCTTCCTGTGGATGTAGGTGCGTTTGGGCATTTTTTTCCAAAAAAAGCCTGTCTCATCGGCGTTGAAAATCTGGTCAACTGAATATCCACCCTCTTCTATAATCTGGCGTAGGTAGGCAGGAAATTCTCGGGCAGCTGCAACATTGGCACTTGCGGCTTCTCCAGTTATTCGCACATTCTTAACCTTCTGCCGATTAAGAAAAGACCAGAGCCATCCGTGTGACGCTTGAAATGGTGGCGGGTTAGGCACGCTTAACTTGATAGCAACTTCTAGATAAAGTTTTTTGGCCTTCTGACGAATAGCTTTTCCATCAAGAGGGACCCCCCTCCTGCTTTGGCGATAAATATAACGACCAACAAGTTTCTCAGTCGTCTTGAGAACAGGGTTGGCTACCTTAAAGGCATGTTGACTCGCTACGCCTGGGTTACCCTTGAGAACTTTTCGTATCTTGTCTCTATTCTTGAAGATTGTTCGTATTGTCGATTCATTCACCCCATAATTATGGGCAATATGTGCCTTCTTGGTACCAGATTCCACCTTCTTCACCACCTCTAGCTTCTCTGCATAAGTGAACTTGCGGCGCTTGAGTGGTGGGGGCATGGTTGCGGTGATACTTGGTAGAACAGAAACAATTTGGGCGGGCACTATGTTATCACGGAGAGACGCGGCGTAGGACTAGGCCTACCCAAGCGTGGGGGAGGCCGAGCCGAGCCGAGCCTAGCCGAGTCTGACGTCACGAGTCTACCGAATCTGACGTCACGGCCGAGATATGGCGCGAGATGCCGAGCCCCCAGCCGACCACAGAGCGCGCTACATAAATAAAACCGTGTTAGATGCTGACTCGGCACACTAGGGGTACCCGCGTTAGACCAAAACCGCACTGTCCAAAGCCGCGCTACCCGAGGGAGGACTGTAAGGAAAACCCCTCTATTTGGTATTAGCCTCGTAGTATCCAACGTAGAGCTATATACAGTACTATTGTATAATTCCGCTCCGCTCTGGGAGCGGGCAATTATCGTAACCACTAGCGCGATTAATCGTAAAACATCTAGAGTAGCACCTACTTTCTCTACTAGGTACGTTGTACACACTTTGAGGCCACTAGTTTAAAGAAAAAACAAAAATATGGGTGAGAAGAGAAAGTTGAAGAATTTTGCCCATCCGCCATCTAGGCTTCTTACAACGTCTTCGTGCACCTCCCGTGTAACCCGACCGGGTTTATTAGATTATCCTGGTATCAAGTGAAATGGACTAGATTGGATAGGCAGGGGTTCGGCGCGAGGGCGGGATACTATGACGTTGGATACTACGAGGCTACTATCAAATAGAGGGTTTTCCTTATTTGGTTCTTTGGGAGGCGTCAAACCTCCCAATTTAGTAGTAGCCTCTACGTTATCCAACGTAGAGCTAGAGTACCACATTGGAGGCGGACATCCAAGCAGCAAACAAACTTTAGCCATTAGTAACAGATCAAGACCAAGGAAAGACTGAATAAACAAGAGAGTTTATATAAAAAGAGCATACTGACAGGTGCATATTAAGAATGGTCAAGTACAGTCGTGTCAATTCAATGGAAGAACTTAGCCTAAGGCAAAGAGAGATGCATTCCATAAAGATGATTATTAATAAGAGGATGCCCCCCCTTCCGAAGACAGTATGAATACCCAAACGTATAATGAGTGGAAGACATACAGATACCGTACAAAGTTAGTACAAGCACGAACGTCTGAGACACAATCTAAGTGACCAGCACATAAGTATTTCCCGAAAGAAATTGGTATGAGGCCTAGACATACCGAAGTACAAGGAAGGATATCTCCGATTAGAAGAATCAATTCCTTAACCTAGGCAAGGAGGAACCGTAGGTAATCCGTACATATATGAGATAAGTACGTGGGTTCGACCTGGAAGTTATGGAGGAAGTGGAGGAGATGAGCAAGGTGTTTAAGGATGAGATCTATGCAGCATGTGAGGAGGTGTGTGGAGTGAATAGAAGAGGGAGGGGAGTGAAAGGTACAGCATGGTGGACAGAAGAGGTAAGAATAGCTGTGGAAGAAAAGAAGAAAGCATATAGAGAGTGGTTGGGTAGTAGAGGGAATGAAGATTTCGAGAGACAGAAACGAGCAAGGTACGTGGAGAGTAAGAGGGTGGTGAAGAGAGTAGTGAAGGAAAGTAAGAGAAGAGTAGATGAGGAATTTGGAAGGAATCTGAGTGTAAAATGGAGGGAGAGTAAGAAACTGTTCTGGAAAGAAGTCAAGAAAGTTAGGGAAGGTAGCAAGGGAAACAGTAAGGGTGTGAAAGATAAGAATGGGAGAATGCTAGCCGAGAAGCAAGAGCGAGTCGAAAGATGGAGGGAGTACTTCAATGAGTTGCTAAATGTAGGGAATGAAGAGCCAGCAAACATAGCTGGATATGGTATGGGAGGGAGAAGAAGAGAAGTAGTGGAGGATGAGGTGGGGATCAGGAGGTCAGAAGTGTGGGAAGCCATGAAAAGAGTGAAGTTGGGGAAAGCACCAGGAACAGATGGAGTGTGTGGGGAAATGTTGAGGTATGGTGGTGAGATAGTGATAGAATGGGTATGGAAAATGTGCAAACTAGCATGGGAGAAGGGGAGTGCACCCGATGACTGGAAGACTGGCATAATAGTCCCCCTATATAAGGGCAAAGGGGAAAGAGGAGTGTGTGGTAACCACCGAGGAATATGTCTTCTAAGCGTAGTAGGGAAGGTATACAGTAGGGTAGTGATTGAGAGAGTGAGAGTGAGAACGGAGAAATGGATAGGCGACGAGCAGGGAGGTTTTAGGAAGGGAAGAGGATGTGTAGATCAGATTTTTACCCTGAATGAAATATCTGGAGAAGAAACAAAAGGTGTATGTTGCCTTTATGGACTTGGAGAAGGCCTATGACGAGTGGATAGAGAAGGTTTGTGGAAAGTATTTAGAATATACGGAGTAGACGGCAAGTTGCTGAAAGCAGTGAAGAGCATGTATGAGGGTGCAAAGGCGGTAGTATGTGTGGAGAGTGAGCAGAGCGAGTTCTTTGACCTGAATGTTGGTTTGAAACAGGGGTGTGTGATGTCCCTGTGGTTGTTTACTGTATATATGGATGGAGTCATGAAAGAAATACTATCAAGAGCAGTGGATGTTGGTGTATCGCTGAAAAGGGAGGGAATTGAGTGGAAGCTACCTATACTGCTGTTTGCAGATGATAGTTCTGATGAGTGATAATGAATGGGAGTTGCAGGGTCTGGTAAATGAGTTTGGAACAGTGTGCGAAAAACGGAATTTGAAGGTAAATGCAGGGAAGAGCAAGGTTATGGTCTTCGAAAGGGGTGAAGTCACAGAGTGTGAGGTGAAGCTGAACGGTCAGGCTATGGAGATCGTCAACTCTTTTAAGTATCTGGGCAGTGTGTTGAGTAAAGATGGGACTATGGATGAAGAAGTGCGGGAGAGGGTACAACAGGGGAAGAGGGTTGTAGGAACGCTAAAAGCAGTAACAAGAAATAGGGTGGTCAGTATGGAAGTGAAGAAGTCCTTGCATGACAGTGTGGTAATCCCGACACTGACTTACGGAAGCGAAGCATGGACGTTGGTTGAGAGACTCAGACCAAGAGTGAGAGCAGTGGAAATTAATTACTTAAGAAGTGCGTGCGGAGTTACATAGAGGGATAGAGAGACTAATGAGGGAGTAAGAAGGAGGTGTGGTGTGGAGGTAGATGTGCTGGAAAGTGTGAAAAGGAACAACTTGAGATGGTTTGGCCATATGGAACGTATGGAAAGCGAGAGAATGACTAAGAGAGTGTACGAGAGCGAGGTGGAGGGACAGAGAGGGAGAGGTAGACCGAAAGAGAGGTGGAAGGATGGAGTGAGGAAGTATATGAATGAAGGCGGTGCTGGTTGGGGGGAGGGGCGTCGACTGACTGGGGACAGAGGTGCATGGGGGCGGTTCGTTCGTGGCCACCCCTTCGGGGATCACGGCGTCGGGCAATAGATAGACGTGTACTTCATAAACACCCCTCTCCCCCCCCCCCAATATGGAAGGAAAGGAGAGACTGAGGCACACAGACTGAAAGAACAGAACAGGTAACACCCCGAGGGAAACCCTGTTGCCCAATGCAACAAAAAGGGAGGCGATCCGGCCTGCCCGTGGACACGGACAGAGAGGAGGCGACAAACGTGGTGCGGGAAGACCAGAGCCCTGTGTTGGCAAAAGTCCGCGAGGGAACGAGGCAGAAGAAAACGAATCGTAGCAGCATACGATCGTACGTCCCGAGCCAACCCCTGAGGGAAGGATGACAGGCACGAAGCACCCGACACAGGCTAATCCCCACCGCACGTTTGCCGAGGCCCCTACCGGCACGTGGTACCAACCACAGCGCCACACCCGACACCGCCCTGGCGGAGCGCACAGACGTATGCAGGGCCGTCACCGGGCATAGCGTGTGAGGAACCACGAATGGCAGAAGAACGGGCACCGCACGCCCAGTTGTAGGCACAACACGAACAAATGGAGTCAAACTGACCGTCCTGAGGATGAGAGAAAAAGCAAGGAAGACAGGGCTCCAGACAAGGTAGCCAGCTTTGAGACTCCCTCCCCCTCAGTGAACACGGGCCAAAACGACCGCCCTGAAGACGTGAGAAAAAGCAAGGAGGACAGGGCACCAGACAAGGTAGCCAGCTCCGAGACTCTCTCCCCCTCAGCGAACGCAAGAAGAAACCATGTCGGTTCAAGCAAGGGCGCAGGCATATGGCAGGCAGGGGAAACGGGTGTAGGGAGGAGCTGTCAGAGCAGCCGCCAGAGACCACTGAGGCGTCATCTGGCGCGGGGGCGGCCAAAGCCGAAACCAGGCACCCACGAAAACGTGCAGCACCCGGAGAGAGACGGACAACCCAGTCAAAGGACACAAAAGGGGTCCCGTATGGCAGACAGGCGGTTCCGAAGAGCGTCGTACAAGTTGCGACGGAATGTAAAGGGAAAGGTAAGGCAATGAAAACCCAATGCGACCGACGGAACGGTTTGGGCAGGGTCAGTAAACCAATTAGTAAAACACACCCAGGGAGACACGTAAGTCGACCACGTCGGCGCAGTCCAAAGCAGAAGAAACCTGCGCATCAAGAGTCCACCCAACATTGGGAGCTACTGTGCCACACAAACAGTCCACGACGAGAAAGCGAACGAGGACCCCAGGCCGACACTCGGCCCCAAGTGGAAGCTGGAGACCGACAGGGGAATGGGATAAGGGTACCACCGCCCCAGCCGAGTGGACCAGGGCTATAAGCGCGCGAACAACCAAATCCTGCCCTGGCACCCTCGCAGGCCGTGGAGGACCATGCGCAGGAAAAGTGCGGCATGCGGCGGAAACACGTATTGGGACAGATACCTGACCTAGTCCTCGCTGAATGCGTCCCCCCCCCCCCCCCCCCACCCGCAGAGGGGCGAGAACAGCAGTCCAGAAAGACAGACAACTCGGACGGCACGAGCGAGGCGAAGAAGGCCACTTGTGGAACACCCCAGGAGGCTGCCAGGTCGGCGAATACGTACTGTATGAAAGACCATGCTATACAGGTGCGTCGTCTCAAGAGACAAAGCACCCGCTCAAAGATTGGCAGTCCCAAGTAGGGAAGACGCATGCAGGGCGAAGCCGTGATAGGCGGCCCGAGAAAATAACATCACCGCCAGGGCCTGGAGAACGGCGGACCAGGAGGAGCCCTGCCACCGAAGACAGGGAACTGCCGGCAGAACATCCATCCGGACGGCTATTGACCTGCCGGGGAGGGCCCATTCGGGAACCCTCAGGAAGAACAACGGGACGAAGAGACTCAAGACAATGAAGAGGAAGGGCGAGACCCGGCCACCAGCCCCGATCCGGACGACCCATGTAGGAACGGGAGCCCCACCCCACGATGCTCGATGCATCGGACCTACCAAGATGGTCGGCGGTGGAGCGGACCAGGGCACAACCGCTGTGAGTGTGCCCTAAGCGACCCAGTGTGGGAAACCCAAAGGAATCGAGCGTGGAACCGGGCAAAGCCGATCGGGAGGCAACCGAGGATACTCGCTGGTGCCGAACTGTAAGAGGCGGCGTAGCTGGAGCCACTCTAGGGGAACAGGCAGTGACGCCCCAATGAGCGATTCCCAGAACGTCCCGGGAAACGAGACCGAGTGCAACGCGGCAAAAGCATCTCGCGAAGGGGTTGCCGCATACACTAGACATGACCCAGCCTAGGCCTACCAGCGACGGGCGTGAGGCAAGGCTTAGGAACGGTGAACACGAATCCACATAAGGGAGAAGTCGGAGGACCAGCAAAGAGACCTGGATACAGCGTGGCTAAGAGGCTGCGGCGACGAGCCAACCGTCCAAGTAAAACAGGATCGGAAACCCCTGACGGAGCAGAGGAGGCGGGGCCTGTGTGAAGAGTACTGGGAAGACCCGCTGAGCGATATTGAGGGCGAACAGCAATATGTCGAACGTGAACACCCGCTCGTGCGACAGGAGCGCCAGAGAACCATGGAACCGAGGGGCCAGAGCCACACGCAAAGAGGCGTCCTCGAGACCCAGGGTCACCACCCAAGAACCGAGCTGGAGCGCCAGTCACAGGACAGACCGACCATCCGTCACATCGCATCGCAGACTCTCTTGGGGACGAGAAAGACAGACAAGAGGAAGACACAGTGCAGAGACGCGACCACACGAAACAACCCATCCTCGTGCAGAGACCGAAGCATGGTGGTATAGTCGTGAGACACTGGACCCCACGACCACCGCACCCCCGAGTCCCGCCACCAGTCCGAAACGGACGACGAGTACCCTGCGCTTGGCGAGAATACTCCGTCCTCAGGCAGAACCGCCGAGAGGAAGCCTCGATACACAGTAGCAGGGAAGGACAAGGTGGGGAGCGACGAACGAAGGGACGGCCCAGCCTCCCCCCCAACTGAGGGAGGAAGCAGCCGAAGATGGCCTCAACGCCTGGAACGTTGTCGACGCCGCCGACTGCTCCCCAAGCAGGGCGGCGACGAGAACCCGAGGGAGACGGTGAGATGGACCGAAAACGACCATAGCGGCCAACCCTCGGGCGTGTAGAAGGCGTGCAAGCGAGAGACACCCATGGAGAGACCTTGCGCGCCGCCCCGACCCCCCTCCTCCCAAGACAAAGCACTGGTAGCCGAAACAGTGGACGAATGTGACAAAGGTACAGGAGGGGGCACCGCCCGAAATGGAGGAGGAGTAGGAAGGACCACCGGTGCAGCAGGAGAGAAAGTGCGACAAAGCACCCAGGCCTGACCAACCTCAATCTCCCTGACTAGGGCATGAGTCGTACGACGTGACTAAGACTAAGAGAACGCAGGTGGCACCACAGCAGGCAAGGTGGGACGAGTGGGCGCATGCCACTCTGTCCTGAAGAGCGTACGACCCTTGTCAGGAAAGGGAGAGAGAGCAGGCCGAGCAGGAAAGAAGGATGGCGACGACACTGGGAGGCGCAACAGGACCCGCACACGGTAGTCCAGGAAGCGAGGGGTCCCATGCCGGGAGGTCCTTATGGGGCGGAAAACGCCTACTCACGTAGCACAGAGGGAGGTACCACCCCGACGCGGGTTATAGTCAACCCCGTGGCAGAAGGCAACGCGGATACAGCATCATCCAAGGTACAGAAAGAACCCCACCCTAGAGTAGGGACTGGCAGCAACCCCAATATGTTCATAATGAATGACACATAGAGACTAGGAATGACGTATAGCAGGCGGTGAGCATGCAGAAAACCCAAAGGATCCCCGTAAAAAAACACAGGCACAAGGACAAAAAGTAGCACCGAAGCGCAAACTAGACCTTGAGCCTGGAGCAACTTCCTCTGAAGGATTTATCCCCCCTCCAAAGGAAGGGTAGAAGAAGTCCCCACCAAAGGGGAGGACCCGGCAGTAACACAGGGGAAACCACAAAAGGGTAAGTGAAAACCCAAGCACCAGGCCTGACTAGATTATGAGCCAGGTGAATTGTCCTGTGAAGAATCGAGCACCCCATCAATGTAAGGTAAGAATAAGGCCCCTACCGTAGGGGAGGGCCAGGCAGTAGCACAGGTATGTACACAATTAAGAGACACACAGAGATGAGGCATTAATTATAGCAAGCAATTCTAGCATGCACAAAAAACCCTTAAGTATCCCCATGAAAACTACAAGCACAAGGACAGAAAGTCTCCCCTAAGTGCTAACTAGTCCTCGAGCCTTCCTGTGAAGGATATATCCCCCCCCCCCCCTCAATTGAAGGTAAGGAGGCCCCACCGTATGGAAGGGCCTGGTAGGACACAAGGGAACCTACAAAAGTCCCATAGAAACCCCAAACACTAGGTCAGACTAGACCAAGAGTCGGTTCAATTCCCATTACAGGTTGTATGATCCCCCCAAAAAAGGTGAGAATAATACCTGAAGGCCATTAGGCACCGATGGAGAAATGTAGAGAAGTCCGCTCACAGAGCAGGAAAAGTTCGCTCCCAGAGCGGGTTCGTCGTCCAAAGTCCGCTCCTAGAACGGGAACGTCGAACCAAGTCAGCTCCCAGAGCGGAAAGGTACAGGGCGGAAGGCAGCAACGTCCGCTCCCCGGGCGGAAAAGCCCGCACTCAGGGCGGAAATGGCGGAGCGTCAGACACACACAGCAGAGCCAATCACACACACTGCGACCCAGAGCGGAGCGGAAGCACAGCCTGTGTGAAAAAAACAGAAGAGTGTGAACACTCAGCCAACTAGCCTCTGTATAAGAGGGTGAGGAGGTAGTAAAAGCATACACAACAGAGTCTCGCTCCCAGAGCGGAGCGGGCCCAGTGTTCCCGCACCCAGAGCGGAGCGGAACCAGTGCGGACCGACCCACGAGGCCTCGGACACCGGGGTAAGGTGTCAGGCAGGCACAATAGACGTGGGAGCGTCTGTAAAAAGGGTGCAGTAGCGTCAGCACGCCCCAAATAGGACGGCAGTGACAGCAGGGAGCGGCCAAGACAAAGGATCACTGAAGACCACCGCTCCCAGGGCGGATCGAACCTAGTGCGGACTGGCCCATGAGGCCTCAGACGCTGGGGTAAGGCATCAGGCAGTCACAACAGACGTGGGAGCGTCTGTGAAAAGGGTTCAGTACCGTCAGCACGCCCCAAAGAGGACGGCAGTGACAGCAGGGAGCGGCCAAGACAAAGGATCACTGAAGACTACCAAGTGGTGGGGACCCAGGAGTATGTGTCAGCCAAAACCAGATGAGAAACGCTGACACTGTTGCCAATTAAAAAAAAAAATCCAAAATGATGGGTTCACAGTCCCTGAAACTCAGGAGCCCAGCAGGTGAATGCCGAACTGATCTGGTAACAGTGTGAATGAGCAAGGCAACCAAGTACTAGGCTAGGCCACGGCAGCGTGAGACAAGTCGGTACCGTGTCAACTGACTGAGAATCATGGCTCCAAGCAGGCCCTTCAGACACCGGGGTAAGGTGTGGGCTAGGAAAAGACCTCGATAGGGAAGTAAGCCCTATGAGGCGGCCAGATGAAAGAGAAAACGAGGGGTGTATGCCCCCCACTCAGTCATCAAGTAGGCCTAGCCAAGGAACTCGGACAGCCAGACACCAAGTCGCGAAATTAGTAGCAAAAACTAAGGCAGTGACAAGAGTCCCTAAATTAATAGAAAACTTAGCTAGACAAAGCTAAAGCCACCGCAATGAACGAAAGTGAATGAAATAGGCAAAGGCCTAAAACTACGGGGCACCACCAGAAGGGGGTGCCCGACCACAACAAAACTAGCAGACCACCATCCTCGCCGCAACACTCTAATTAAACACTTTAGAGCCCATTTTTTGCGTGCCTGCATCACGGATCATCTGTCTAGGTCCACAGGAGCCATAAAGAAGGCCCACAACTCACCGAAAAGTGAAGGGGACACAAATGGAAGGCACAAAATATGGAGCACCGAAAAAGCGTGTTGGCAGGGAGTGTAGCGCGAGAAAGATAATCTAATAAACCCGGTCGGGTTACACGGGAGGCGCACGAAGACGTCGTAAGGAGCCTAGATGGCGGATGGGCAAAATTCTTCAACTTTCTCTTCTCTTCTCAACCATATTTTCATTTTTTCTTTAAACTAGTGGCCTCAAAGTGTGTACAACGTACCTAGTAGAGAAAGTAGGTGCTACTCTAGATGTTATCGATTAATCGCGCTATTGGTTACGATAATTGCCCACTCCCAGAGCGGAGCGGAATTATACAATAGTATATAGCTCAACGTTGGATAACGTAGAGGCTACTACTAAATAAAAGGACCCCTGCCGAAGATAAGTCAGAAATTGAGAAATTTGAGTGCGTAGTGTGCAAAGGCGAGCTTGTGTTAAGTGGTGATCCTGTAGCTGTGAACTTTGGAAATGAGTCATTGGAGCTGGTGGACAAGTTTTGTTACCTAGGAGATACCATCTCTGCCGGTGGTGGGGCCGAGGCTGCCCCTGTCGCTAGAATTAGATGTGGCTGGGGGAAGTTCAGAGAACTGCTGGCAATTCTGACCATGAAAAGAATGCCTCTCCCCCTGAAGGGAAAGGTGTATGCCTCATCTGTTAGAAGTGCAATGATGTATGCCTCAGAAACATGGGCCGTTAAAGTAGAGGATGTCAACAGAATGGAAAGTAATGAGATGAAAATGGTGAGATGGATGTGTGGGGCCAGGCTGCAGGATAGAATAACAAATGATGAGTTGAGGAGACGTTTAGGTACAGTATAAAGAGTATTAGCGAGGTGACGCGTACAAGTAGACTGGGATGGTATGGACATGTGGAGAGAATGGATGAACAAAATTGGGTGAAAAAATGCAGGTCTGTGATTGTGGAGGGAGCTGCACCAAGGGGTGGACCGAGGAAGACCTGGGATCGGACTATACGTGCCGATCTCAAATCCAAAAACTTGACAAGTGAAGCAGCCCTTAACAGGGTTGCCTGGAACGCTGCCATTAGGACAAGAGACTGAAACTGCACGTATATGTGGAGCACTCAATCTTAACATTTTATGTATGTATGTATGTATGTATGTATGTACTTACCCCAGGGGGTAAGGGGGCCTTCATCTTAAGGTGGAGAAAAATAAGAATATGCCTCACACATCCTTCTGTGTGTTGTACAAGGCGACTTATAGAATTGTGGACCAACAGGCAGTACTATACAATAAAGCCTTGCTGTTGGCGCTGTCTTGGTATGACACAGCCGAGGCTGGTGAGGAGCAGATAGATGCCATAGGGGACTTTTACTAGAGTCTTACCTGAACACTGTTTGGCTCCATGCCAGTCTCAGCCACAGTGATTTCACGGTGGGCCAGTGTTGTGGCATTATTTTGTTGTTCTAAAGTCCAAGCTGCTTAATGTACAGTAAAGTCTTGATATGGAACTGTCTTATAGCACTATTGAGGCTGGTGTGGCTTGCAGATGCTGCAGTAAGACATCGTTGAGTCTTGCTGAGGCACGGTTAGCACTATGCCAACATCAGCCACAGCGATGACATGATGGGGCGGTGTTGTGTCGAGACTTTATTATGCTACACTCCAACTACGGAAAGGCAATTCCATCTGAGCCGTAATAATGGATGTAATGGAAAACAACTATAAACCATTGTATGTATGTATGTAAACAGTTGTTTTAACCCTTTAACTCACACATGCTCCTACATACGGTAAACTGATTTTTTTTTGTAATGATAGCCAGAATATAATGAAGAAAGATGTTATTGCAATGAAAAGGTAAGAGTTGAATATCAAGACGGACCTTGTTGAGATTACAAATCAATTTGCGAGCCTTCTGACAGTCTGGAGGGTTCTGTAGGTGTGTGAGGCGTCGCTGGACCAGAGCACTCAGGTCTAACGCCTCCTGTTCTCGCCACGTTCCTAGTCCGTCCAGCTGGCTCAGACGAAACAGGTCATGTTGGCTCACTCTGCAAAGTCACACCAATACACTCAAGTACACACTTACACAAATATCTACTGTATTTACTTGATTTCTACAATATACTTGAAAGATATTTTACTACGATATATTGATATAGAATTATCCTTTCATACAGATTTGTTGTTTTCTATGTGAATGAGGGAGACAAAAGGTAAAACTGCCTGTGATGATTGCCTCCCCAAGAGTTGAAAGAGTGACAGGGCCAAAATCAAAGAATGTTCGAGCCAAAATGCTTGAACACACAGAGTTTGAAGCAATTTAAGTCATAGGATGAGGGAAAGATGGATTCAGGGAGAGAGTTGTGTTGCAAGACGAGCGCTACAAGCTCTACGTAGATGAGGTGGTATACACTGAGAGGGTTCCATGTCATCTCAACCAGTAGACCATTTCAACCAGTAGCTCTCAACCAGTGCCAAATTAACCCAGACCAACCAAACCAGTGCCAAAATATAGTACTAACCTAACCTAACCTAACTGTACTGGTTGAGAGCTACTGGTTGAAATGGTCTACTGGTTGAGTTGACCGGTCACCCACTGAGAGAGCGCTGAGGAACACTGATTATTGTAATAGCGATAGAATAGCGAGAGATATGCAACATTGTGGCGAAGAGAGAGAGATTGCAGAGAATCGGTGAGTGGACGTGAGTTAATGAGACGAAAGGCTTTCTTTTCTACTTTGTCTAGAAGTTCTGTGTGAGAGGATCCTCCCCACACATGCGAACAATGCTCAATTCATGGCCGCACTGTGCCCCTGTACAGAGCAAAAAGCTAAGGAGGTTGAGCACACCCAACTTCTGGGAAGCCATTTTAGCAAGAGTGGTAATATGATCTTTCCAAGTGAGATCAGAAGAAAAAGAGCCACCGAGAATACTGAGAGAAGATGAAGGGTTGATTTTTGTATTGTTGAAGTATAAGGGAAAGTCCTGTGGGAGTTCTTGACGGGTAGATAAATAGAGAAATTAGGTTTTGGAAGCATTAAAGACAACAAGATTATCTCTGCCTCAACTGGAAATGGTTGACAGATCAGAAGATAAGTGTTTTATGGCTTCATCGCATGAGTTTTTGAGTGATTGCATGCTGGGGCGTTCTGAAAAACTAGTTGAATAATGTAAGGTAGAGTCGTCAGCATATGAATGGATAGGGCTGAAGGTACAGTTGAGAAGATCATTAATGAATATTAGAAAGAGAATTGGAGATAGGACATAACCCTGAGGAACACCGGAGTTGATAGGATGAGGAAGTGAACGATGGCCGTCCACAACCGCAGCTATGGAATGGCCAGAAAGGAAAGTAGAGATAAAGGCACAGATGGAGGGATAGAAACCGAAAGAGGATAGTTTAGAAATTAGAGATTTGTGCCAGACTCTATCGAAGGCCTTCGATATGTCTAGTGCAATAGAAAAGGTTTCACCGAAGTCCCAAAAGGAGGATGACCAATTGTTAGTAAGATAGGAAAGAAGATCACCATTAGAGCGGCCCCTAAGGAAGCCATACTGGCGATCTGAGAGTAGATTATGAGAAGAGAAATGCTTAACAAATTTGGAAGTAAGAATAGTTTTAAAAACTTTAGAGATGCAAGAAATTAGAGCAATTGGACGATAGTTGGAGGATTGAGAGCGGACACCCTTCTTTGGAACAGGTTGAATGAGAGCAAACTTCCAGCAAGAAGGGAAGATGTTAGAGGAGAGAGAGAGACAGAAGAGTATGCCTAGGCAAGGAGTCAGCACGGAAGCACAGGTTTTGAGTAAAACAGGAGGAACACCATCCGGACCGTACGCCTTCTTGGTATTAAGCCCAGAGAGGGTAGAAAGTACATCTTTAGAAGAGATTAGGATATGAGGCATAAGTAGGAGAGGGAGGAGAGGGAGGAATAGCACTGCAATCATCCAAGATGGAGTTTCCAGCGAAAGTTTGGGTGAAGAGTTCAGATTTGTCAGAGGAAGAAGTGATGGTAGTGCCATCAGAGTGGAAAAGAAGAGGGAAAGATGAGGAAGAAAAATTGTTGGAGAGGTTTTTGGCTAGATGCCATATAGCTTTGGAAGAGCTAGAGTTGGATAGTTCAGTGCATTTATTATTGATGAAAGAGTGTTTGGCGAGTCGAACAATAGATTTGGCTTGATTCTGGCCAGAAACATAGGAAGAATGAGATTCTTCAGTTTGAAGGCGACGGTACTGTTTAAAAGTTTCCTCTTTATTGCGGAGAGCAGTAGAACAAAAGCGAGTAAACCAAGATTTATTTGCATTAGCCTGAGAAAAAAAAATGGAATGTATGCTTCCATGCCCGAGAGGATTTCCTCGGTAATGCGTTCAGCACTCTCTGAGGGTACCCGGCCAGGGAAGCTAAAATAATTCCATGGGAAATCAAAGAAGTACTGCCTATGAGCCTCCCAGTCAGCAGCGCCAAAGTGCCAAAAGCGCTGCTGGCTGGGAGGATCGGGTGGCCGTACTGGAGAGATAGAACAGGTGACAGAGATAAGTTTATGGTCGGAGAAGCCCAAAGAAGAGAAAAGATCAACAGTATAAGCGGAAGGGTTAGAAGTTAGAAATAAGTCAAGAATGTTGGGCCGATCTCCGAAGCGGTCCGGGATACGGGTGGGTTGCTGAACCAACTGCTCTAGGTCATTTAGGATAGAAAAGATGTAGGATTTTTCACCAGGTTAGTCAGTAGAATGAGAGGAGAGCCATTGGCGGTGGTGAATGTTGAAATCTCCTAAAATGGAGATTTCTGCGAAAAGAGAGATGGGTAGGATGTGTTCCACTTTAGAGTTTAGATAGTCAAAGAATTTGGGAAAGTCAGTAGAGTTTGGGGAAAGATAGACAGCACAGAAATGTTTAATATGAGAGAGACAGGACAGTTTGAGTCATAAAGTAGAGAATTCAGAGGAGTCGAAGTCGAGAACATGAGAGCAAGTGAGTTTGCTGTGTACGTATACACAACATCCGCCTTTGGCTTTGAAACTAGGATAGAGTTATAGGAGGGTACAGAGAACGGTTTGCAGACAACTGAGTTTCGGTGAGAAAGAAAAGATTAGGGTTGGCAGAGGAGAGGTGGTGTTCAACAAAGTAGAAGTTAGAGGAGAGGCCACGAATGTTGCAGAAGTAGATAGTGAGAGTGTCAGGCCGTGGTCCAATGACATTTTGATGAGTCGTTGGGTGGGTGTCCGGTGTATGTTACGGGGGCATTTATAGTCACCACCCCTCTGGGGACTCTGAGGCTGGGCCTTGTTCTGTCATCCTTTTAGTTTTAAATTTTGGTGAATTGGAAAGGAGAGAGAGTGTTGGTGAGAGCTAGCTGGATTACTCTCAGTGTATGTGAGGCACAAATAGAATCAGTTTGAGAGGTCAAGCAAATGAAACAGGAGTTCCAACAACTCCTTATCATATGCCTATAGCCTCTCCTGGGCCTAGCCCTGTTCGATTGGTGCTTACAATCTCCCCCTATAATATGCATAGTAACAATATGGTTTGTAATGATCTATCTATCTATTGCCGGACGCCTTATTCCCCTTAATGAGGGTGGCCATACACAGAAGGCCCCCAAGTGGACCTGTAAGAGGGACAATCCATTGCAGTTTACTGAAGGACTTACAGGATTGACCACTCAATTTAGGACCCATCCGACCCCGAGGCCCTCTATGTATATGCTTTGTAATGATGCTGTAACTAATGTCCTACAGTACAATAGCATGAAATTATATATGCATTATGACATCATAATTAATTTGTCTTCATGTGATGACTGGTATCAATTTTCCCTACTAAGGTAAAGGCACAAAGGGCCCTTACAGCAGATTGGGGCTGTTTTCCCGCGCTGTGGACATTTATATGGTAATACTCTGGCTAGACCCACCACTGAGTAGCCTTCCAAACAGGAAGAATATGCTGTATTTTTACATTTATATGCTTACCACACATTCCAGGCATTGAATGCAGTTGCATACTATATAAGTTTCAGTCATTGATTCCATAGCAAACACAGATTAATAGTTTTAATGAGGTTTTCGTTGGGAAGAGGAGGGTGGCTGAGATATGGTAATTCAGACTTTTGAGAACGTTTAAAATCCACATCTGCTGTATATGAAAATTTGTTTGAATATCAAGCAATATAGGTATTGAATATAGTTACATTATAGGTTTGAGTCCCGAAGGGAAGAAGGAACACCTAATATTTAGTAGAGGCCCCGGAATCATTGACGATATGCCTTATACAGTACAGTAATGGCACTCTTTGAACTCCCAAGTCAGCTGTTCAAAACACCCGCCCCAGAGCAGAGAGACCAATCATCGTAAGCGTACGCTCACAATAAATTACGGACTTGTCCTTATGATGCGGATGCCACTATGAAAAAACTAATTAAAAAAATAATAAAAGAAAAAAGTTTAGAACTCTTTATCTGTTCTATGCTTCCCGCAGTTCAGATGTTTTCCAGCGTGGGTTCCTCGGGACGGTGCGCATCCTCGGTCTTAACTGATATATCAAGATTCACAAGAACATCAGAATGAATTGGAAGGGAGGGCCAGAATCGTCAATGATTCCGGGGCCACTACTAAATATTAGGTTTGTCTTCCCTTCGGGACTCAAACCTATAATTTATTAGTGGCCCCTCCATCATTGACGACATGCCTGATATCACAAGTCTGGAGGGGGACATTCGTGATAAATATCCAAAACCACTAAACTAAATAGGATGATATAAACCCGCTGCATAGAGCTCTTAACTTTTTATTTTTGAAAAATATAAAAGGGGTACAGGTGGCATACTTAAATATTAACCCATGTACATATATCCCCCCTAAGCCTTGGATAGAGGCTGTGGGAAGACATACAGTACTACATAATTATAACATACAGAGTATATGTACAAAAATAAAATAACTGTACATTCATATAAAAATATATTGTACACAAATATTTGCCTCATTGACTAGACTCGAGTCTGAGAAACATAGATAATGATTATCACAAAGTGCAAATGCACAGCCACGTCCGGCGGGCTGAGGGTCTTAGCTAGATACTCCCCTTTCTCTTAAAATTAAAAGCAACGAACAACTTACGCCCGTTGTCTTAGAGCGACACAAGTCGTACGTGGTTTCTCTAAATTCACTGACAGGTAACGTGACAGAAAGGTATGGTTGGAGGTCTGTTGAATATCATTCACAGAGAAATTCTTACGAAAAGGAAGCGACACTGCCCATTTTCGTAAATCATGGGCTCGTCCAATAGCCCCTGGATTACTCTCCTTAATAACCTCGACCAACAAAGCTGCCAAGTGCCGCTTTGTGAGACGTTGACCTGTATCAGGCTGTATGTGAAACCCAAAGAGTGCCTGGCTGTTTAGGCCGGGACACCCCAATGTAGGTTAAGAGCGACTTCACTGGACATAATCTGTGATGAGTGTCACCCTGTTTGAGCGCCGGTACCTCAAACTCTGTGACTACATGATCCTGGTGTTTATTTTTTGCGATAAATGTGGGCGACGGTGCAATCTGAATATTAGCATTGCGCCGGGCGAACCTAAGACAGTTTGGTTCGTTGATCATCACCGCCAGCTCAGATACCCGGTTACCTGTAGCCAAGGCCATGAGGAACACAGCCTTCTTTAACCCCTTATTGGCGGCGCTCGACTTAAGTCGTCCACCAATTTGCAGCAAGTTAGGAGCATTATTAAGGCTTTTAAAGGGTTAAAATCGAGTGCAAATGGCCGGGAGCGCAGCGGGACAGACAGCCGACTCCCAGGGCTTACCGCCGCCCATTAACTCATGTTCCCTGTGTTCTCGAGAGGCCGGTAGTGTAGCCAGTAGTGGACATAGCTGGGAAAAATATACCGCTATACGCTAAACTCCCATGTTCGTGGCACCACTGCAAGAGAACCACGAGTGCTACGTAGCTCGTTCTGGTCTCATTTTGAAGCTTTTAGCGCCTATTTTTTTGCTGAATACATTTCTTTTCATGCAGATACTTGATTGATCATTCAGGAGGGCCTGAATATGACCAAATGAGCCCAAAACACCCCGCTAGACAAGGGTTAAAATTGAATCAAAAGTAGGATTGTGACTAAATTTCTGAGAATATAGTAAAGACAAAGCTTTGTCGAGTGACCAGGTAGGCATGAGCTGGCGTGGTGGTGGGCGAAGCTTGAAACATGCGCACATGAATGCTTTCTCCTCCGCTGCGGTACTGAAAGACCCGTTAAATCATAAAAGGGAATTCTAATAGCAGTCATGTGATTTTTTAGCGTGACTACTGACAAGCCCTTATGTTCAAACAAGTAATCTAAATATTTGAAAATTAAGGAAACCTAGGCCACGGTCTGGTCAGTCTCAACGATCTAAGTAGTAAATGCTCTCCAGTAAGATTGGTCTAGTAGAGATAGTACAGTCGACGCTCGATTTAACGGACTAATAGGGGGGAGACCGAGTCCGTTGCTGGAAAAAGTCCGTAGCTGGAAAATTACCTTCGTATTTCGCCATTTTTTTTGTTTGTGATTGAGGGACACGTTGTGCTGTACTGTCCCTGAAAACATAATAAAGGTCGTATTTGTCATTGATATGATAAATTTCACATGGGGGAAAAAAAAAAAAGGAAGGATATCCCCGCCGCTGTAGGCCTACTCCCTCCCCTCCCCGTCCGGCCTCAACCCCGACCCCGTTACTGTGATAATGTTGATAAGCCTTGTGCTACACCCTATTGATAATGCAAAACTATTGAACACACTTAAAAGTGTATGTTATTTGGTCTCTATATAATCTGTGAATCATTTCCGATATGATAGAATTAAAGACATTTTTTTCCGCCAACTCATAATCAGCAAAAACGACACAAATGTCAATTAAAAACATGTTATAATATTTCCCCATCATTTTGTGTATACCGTGGGAAAAAAAAAAAAAAAAATCTATCAAACGTAAATCTCCCGTCTCGGAAGCTCGGCGCCTAGACGGAGGGGAGGGTTGAACTATGTTTTTGACTATCTTATTTATTGTTTATCTATGTGCTGGAAGGATATTATATTTTTCAATTCCATCGCATTAGAAATGATTCAAAGATTACAAAAAGTCCAAATAAGACATAGTTATGTTAATGTATAAGGGATTTAGGTAGATGAATTAGAGAGATAGATAGATAGAGAGTGTATATCGAGGGAAAAAAACAAAACAAAAAATCTATCGAACGTAAATCTTCTGTCTCTGCTCGCACGGAGGGGAGAGTTGAAATATTTTGTTGACTATCTATGTGCTGGAAGGATATTATATTTTTCAATTCCATCACATTAGAAATGATTCAAAGATTACAAAAAGTCCAAATAAGACAGTTATGTTAATGTATAAGGGATTTAGGTAGGTGCATTAGAGAGATAAATAGATAGAGCAACGGACTTTGATCCAACTTTTTTTCGAGCAACGGACTTTGTCCGTTGCTGGGTCCATAGTCCGGCTACGGACAGAGTCCGTTAAATCCGAAATCCGTTGTATCGGGGTCCGTTAAATCGAGCGTCGAATGTATATTGATTAATAAATTTATTGGTAGCACTCTCCCCATAGTGAGCTAACCACTTGGCCTTCTGAATGTCCACAAGGCAAAAGTTAGCGAGGTCTTGAGGTTTCCAATTGTCTCTAAGTGGAAATACGAGATCGGGAGTGACACCGGGGTCTCGCACCACGTCTTCAATTGCGCGTACCACACCTGAGCCAGCCACAGAAGCGCGATCATCGAGACTAAGCCCCGGTAATCTCTGAGTTTGTGAACTACTCGGCACATCAAGGATGCGTCTGGAGGCGGAAAAATATAAATGGAGCTCTATTTGTTCCAGTCCTCCAGAAATGCATCTGGTCCCCCCGCCTGAGTCTTTATCCGGCGGGTGAGGAACTGAGGAAGTTTGCGAGTTTCCTCCGACGCGAACAAGTCCACTTGTGGATGGCATGGCTCCGCAATCATCTTTTGGAAAATGTTTTGCTTGAGAGACCATTCGACTAGAGTGCTCTGTCGATGTGACAGAGCATCTGCCCACACGTTTGCTATGCCTGGCAGATATGATGCGTGGAGATAAATCCCTAGTTTGTACGCTAGGTGAAATATCTCTTCCGACAACTTTTGTAACACTCAAGATCTCGCTGACCCTTGCTTCTGAATGCATGTTACTGCATTTAGATTGTCCATGCTGAATGCCACTGACTTGCCCACTAGAGTCGAGCCGTGATCCTAAAGGAAGAACAGAGGTACAAGTAACTCCTTTGCATTGATGTGAAAATCTAAGTGATCGCACCAAAGACCTTGACCTTGATGACCTAGCATCTGTTGAAGTTGTTGTTGAAGATGTAATTATTTTATACTAGCCCTCTGGGCCTAAGCCCTCATAGGGCTAGTGTTCGGCGGGGAGTTAGTAAGTCAAGTCATATAGGTCACTGGTCAGATGTCATTATATAGATTGAGAGCGTTCAAGAAATTACTGATGGCTATGTAAGAGAATGAATCAGAGTCAGAAAGGATGTCTTTCAATGAGGTGCGTCGCAAGAAGCGCCGTCTTTCAGGGTCGTACATGGGACAAATGCAAAAAATGTGATGAATAGTAAGAACTGTGTGACAATGGTTACATTCTGGTGGTGGACTACGGGGAGTGGTCATTAGATATCCATGAGTGAGTCTCGTGTGTCCTATGCGTAATCGAGTTAAGAGGGTTTGGTCAGCGCGACAGGGGCTGAGTGAAGTGGTCCACATGTGAATGTCGTCTTTGATGGAACGAAGGTGACCTCCTAAAGGTTGATCCCTCCATTCTGAGCGCCACTTATCATGAATATGCTGTCGAATTACAGGAATTAGGTCATCTGATCTGAGGATAGTGGATGCCGGAGCACCAAGACAGGCCTGTTTAGCAAGGGTGTCAGCACGTTCATTGCCCTCAATGCCTACATGGGCGGAGATCCAACAGAGTGTGATGGATCGAGAGCTTCATTGTAATTCGTGGATTTTAAGGATGACAGCGATGACCAATTGGTCACGTGGGGCATACTCACTTAATGCTTGTAACGCACTTTTTGAGTCGCTGCAGATAACGACGTGCGGAGGGTCGTTTGGAAGGGTAGAGACGAGGGTTAGGGCACCATGAATAGCCCACAACTCTGCAGTGAAAACTGTGGAGTAAGGATGTAGGGAGCTTTGATGGATACCGTGTTCAGAAACCGCTGCACTACCTACGGCATCTGGAACCTTCGAACCATCAGTGTAAATGAAGGCAGCTGGAACGTGACTAGCAAGATGTTGCAAAGCTAAGGTACGGCGTTTGATCGGAGTCACAGCCTCTACTTGATCAGACAAATGGAAACAAACTTCAGGATGTTTGAGAATCCAGGGGGTAATTGAACAACGGGGGAGGGGTGAATGAGGTGTTGGAATATTGTAAGATGCGAGTAATTGGGTGGATAAGAGGGTGAAGGGCAATGTAGTAGTAGGCGTAACACAAAAATCTTGGGAACGAAAGAGGTCCTCCAACGTGGGATCCTGTTGGAGACGGATGGCAGTTCGCAGTTGAACCAGCTGACGATGATACGTTAACGGCAGGACCCCAGCCTCACTGAGCACACTGTACACACGAGAGGACCGGAAAGCTCCTGAGCTAATACGTATGCCAAGGTGATGAACTGAGTTAAGTGATTGCAATGTGGATGCCAAGGCAGTGCCATATACCGGGCAACCGTAATCTAGGGCAGAGAGAATGGTGGATCTATAAAATAGCAGTAATGTAGATCGATCAGCACCCCAATGACCACGTGCCACAGACTTGAGGACGTTCATGCGCTGAAGGCACCGAGCCTTCAGAGCGGCAACATGGGATTTCCAATTAAGGTGGGTATCAAAGATAAGGCCAAGGAATTTAATGGAGGAGAGGAATTTAATCTTGGAAGAGCCCATACAGAGGGAGATGGACTGCTTACGCAAGTGTCTAAGGTCGCGATAGAAAACGACAGCATTGGTTTTTTCATTCGAGAAGCGGAAACCAGTTGAGGATGCCCAAGCTTGTATGGAATTAAGAGCATTGTTTAGACGACGTTGAATGTGCATTAAACTAGGAGACGTATAATAAATGGCTAAGTCCTCCACGTATAAGCTATGAGAGATGTCGGGTGGGAGACATTGTTTAACACTATTGATTGCAATATCATAGAGTACGCTACTGAGGGAACAGCCTTGGGGTATTCCATTAGTGAGTTTTTTTAGCAGATAATATTCCGTTGTTTTTAGCCTGAAACGTACGGTTAGATAGAAAGCTCTGGAGAAATTGGGGAAGGGAACCCCGCATACCAGAGCTATGGAGGATTTTCAGTATGCGATAACGCCAAGTGGTGTCATAAGCTTTTGCAATGTCGAAGAAAACAGCCACCATGGGTTGTTTCGTCAAAAATCCTTCACGTATTTGGTGCTCCTGGTGAGCGAGTGTAATGTAGAGTGGCCGGGACGTGAACCATTTTGATATGGGGACAATAAGTCATGTGTCTCAGCATAATGAAGAAGGTGTGGATTGATCATTTTCTCCAAAAGTTTACATAAACATGAGGTAAGCACTATGGGCCTATAGTTTGTCGGAAAACTGTGATCTTTGCCTGGTTTCGGGACGGGTATGGCATAAGCATGTTGCCAAGTAGGTGGGAAATAATGGCTATCCCATATTTGATTATAAAGGTGCAAAAGATAATTTAGGGCACTTGGATGAAGATGACGAATGAACGCATAGGGAATGGCACCTGGACCCGGGGTGGAATCCGAGCAGTGGTCAATGGCATGTTGAAGTTCAGGTAATGAGAAAGGAGCGTTGTAATCATAAGTGCTACCACCTGAAAATTTGAGCGGGTGGGATTCCTCTACTCGTTTGAAGCGGAGGAATTGGCGAGGCAAAGAATGGTCAGAGCAAACTGCACAGAAATGATTAGCATGCATATCAGTAATGACCTGAGGATCATGGGTTAAAGATCCCGAGTTAGTTTCCCTTAATGGAGAGAGTGGGGGACGGACAGTACGACCATCAACACTACGAAACTTTCTCCACAGAGTAGAGATAGGGGTGCGACAAGTGAAGTACGATATGTAAGAGCGCCATGAAAGTACCTTACTTTGGATGATATTGCGCTTGACAATTACGCAGACTTTATTATAAAATGTTTTGAGGGTAATTTTTTCAATGGTGATGGTGATGAAGCGGAGGCATTGAGTATGAGTAGCAAGATTTGAGAGGGCGGTTTTAATCCTCCGTTGCTTATCACCCAACCTGTTGAGAAGGCGCTCTACCCTATGTTTGAAATTGATCATGCTGGCCAGTTTGGGTGACCACCAAGGGACTCGGCGAGGATGTTGCAAGGAGGAGGGGAGAGGCATGCAATTCCGTGCAGTAGAGGTTAGGAAAGACGAAAAATATTCAAAGTTGTCTTTGGGGGAGATCCTATTCGAGAAATCTGCAATTCCAGCAGTGGATTCCGTGTAGATCGGCCAATTAGCTTTGGAGAGATTATATTGGGGTATTTGTGTAATAGGTTCAGGGTACAAGTAATTCAGTGGTGATAGGCTGGTCTATCAGAGTGAGAACTGAGCGATCTCTGCCATACCCATAGCTTAGTCTGCCTGTTCCTTTTACTTATATATTTTCTAGATCTCAAGTGACGGTGTCTCTTCCGTGGATTGACCTCCCAATCTACCAAGATTGGAAGCCAAAGCGTCACATTTTTCCTTTGCCCCTCAACTTTCTCTTCATACTTGCTGAGGGGCACAGGGCCCTGGGTGGGTCTTTGGTTTCCCGGGCGTTTCCGCACCCTCCTCAGCTCCCCGCCATGAAGTGGCTTCGGTCACCCAGACTTTATTGTGGTCGGCAGGGAGGGTTCTGTGGGGGCGCTCGGATATGGCCTTGGTCTTGCTCGGGGCCTTGGGGCTGTTCGGCCAGGCAGCTTGGGGAACAACAACAAGTAATTCAAAAGAATCGGGTAGTGGTCGCTGGAGAATCTTTCCTGCAAAACCGACCACTCAAATAAAGAGGCGGCGTCAGTCGAAGCAAGCGAAAGATCTATCGCGGAGAACGAGCCGTGTGCTGCAGACCTATATGTAGGGGAATCCAAGTTCAAAGAGCAGAGTTGTGAGTCAATCAGAAGGTTTTCAAGATGTTTGCCCGGGGTGTCCGTAAACGGGCTTCCCCATAGGGGGGAATGTGCGTTGAAGTCTCCAAGAAGAAGGTAAGGAGGAGTTAGTTGGTGCGTGATACGGAGAAGATCAGCTGTGTCATAATTACAAGAGGGTTGATTGTAGGATGAGCAAATAGTGAGGGATGGAAGCTGTGGGAGGGAGATGGTAACTGCAGAAGTTTGAAACGGGGTGGGATTGAGGGTGACGGGAAGAAAAGGATATTTGTAATGAACAAGAATTGCTGTTCGATAATGTGTGGGGGTTATTGGAGAACTAACAGTGACAGAGTAATTTCTGGGGGGGGATCACAATATTGCCTACATGCTGTAGGCATATGCAGAGTGGAGAGTATAAACGAATGAGACGTTGTAATTCTCCCATATGGAGGCGAGCTTGGTAACCGTTAATGTTCCACTGTACAATATTATAAGGCATTGTGTACAGAGGGGGTCCATAGTAGTAGTGACGTCGTTTAAGGAGTCCGATGAAGAATGGGGAGGGATAGGTGTTGGTGAGGATTGAGTCGTAGGGGCAGACGAATCGTTTAATTCATCGACATTTATAGCAGTGAATTGTTTGATAAGCTTGGGAACAAGTGTTGGAGAGTGAAGGAGTTCCTGCGGTGAAGTAGAGGCTTTATCTGTGTTAGGGGGGGGGGGTGTACGTGCGTTGATGAAGTCGTTTGGAGGAAAATTAGAGTCAAACTGGAGAATGCTGTATCCAAAAGTGTACCAGTAAGGGAATATAAGGATAAAACAAAATTGAGGAAAAGAACTAACCCAGAATTGACAATGACAAGAAAGCTTTGGATATTGATTAGAAGAAAGAAACGATTGTGGGAAAGATTAAAATTGTTAAAAAAGAACAGGGGGTCTAGTATAGAGGCTAAGGAAGTGGATCTGGAACGCAGACAAATAAACAATAAAATAAGGTGGGAAACAAGGAGGGGGGTGAAGGAGAGGGAGAGAGAGATAGCTAGAAATGTGAAGGATAATCCAAAAATATTCTGGAAGTACATTCAGGAAAAGTTAACAAGAAGAGTAGGGATCCCAGAGCTGGTTGGGGTTGAATGATGGGAGTAGAGCGGAGACTGATAAGGAGAAAGCAGAGGTGCTGGGGAAATACTTTGGGGGGGTACTAACAGTGGAGTCGGAGGATGCAGTGCCTACTATTCCCATCAAACAGGCACCGGCACTAGAGCTAATAGAGTTTTCCCATGCTAGAATAAGAAGGGCTATAGAAAAAATTAACAGAAGTAAGTCACCGGGACCGGATGGGATACACCCAAGAATCAT
This sequence comes from Paralithodes platypus, assembly GCA_032716605.1. Lineage (NCBI taxonomy): Eukaryota > Metazoa > Arthropoda > Malacostraca > Decapoda > Lithodidae > Paralithodes > Paralithodes platypus. The sequence continues at coordinate 19,270,398 of CM064557.1, read as the reverse complement.
AAAGGAAGGAGGGGAGATGTTAGTAGAGCCATTGAAAATGTTATTTGAGGTATCGTTTAATACAGGACAAATCCCGATGGACTGGAGAGAGGCGAACATAACAGCTATATTTAAGAAGGGAAAGAGAAATGACCCAGGAAATTATAGACCAGTCAGTTTGACAAGTGTTGTGTGTAAACTAATGGAAACGGTAATTAGAGAAGGAATAATGGATCATATGAAGTCAAACCAACTTTTCAGTGGGAGACAGTTCGGATTCTTGCCGGGGAGGTCGACGGTACTACAGCTAATTAAGGTGGTAGATGATTGGATGCAAATTCTAGAAGATGGTGATGTAATAGACGTGGTATATTGCGATTTTATGAAGGCCTTCGATAAGGTCCCACATAAAAGGTTAATAGAGAAAGTTAGAAGCTATAATATAGGGGAGAAATGTGTGAAATGGATAGAAGCCTTCCTGAAAGATCGGAGACAGAGCGTACTGGTGAATGGAATAGGCTCGGGGTGGAGGGAAATTACAAGTGGGGTACCTCAGGGATCTGTGTTGGGACCACTGCTGTTCGTTATATTTATCAACGACTTGCCTGAAGTTATAACTAATGGAAGTGAGGTATACCTGTATGCGGATGACACTAAACTGTATAGAAGAGTGAGGAGTAAGGAAGATATGGGTTTGCTTCAAGGAGATGTGGAGGGCATGAAGGGATGGTCTGAGCATTGGTTAATGCCTTTTCATCCAAAAAAATGCAACTACATGCGGATTGGGACCAGCAAGATAGACAAGGTAGGATACAGTATGTATGAAGCGATGGAGGAAGTGAATGCAGAAAAGGATATAGGAGTAGTAATAGACAATAAGTTAAATTTCTCAGAACATTTAGCGGAAAAGATAAACAAAGCCAATAGAATTGTAGGGCTGATAAGGAGGACATTTGTGTCACTTGACGAAGAAATCTTCAGAAATCTCTATACAGCGCTGGTTAGGCCGCACCTGGAATATGCGAACCAGGTGTGGGCTCCATATATGGTAAAGGATATAGAAGCAGTGGAGAAAGTGCAGAGGAGAGCTAGCAAGCTGGTACCAACGTTGAAGAACGCGGGCTATGAGCAGAGGTTGAGGACACTGGGGCTTCCGACACTGGCATATAGGAGAAAGAGAGGGGATATGATAGAGACTTTTAAGATAGTGTCAGGAAAGTACGATGAGGATGTGTGTGAAGGTATCTTCTTGATGCGGGAGGGAACAAGAACGAGAGGACACTCTAAGAAAATTTACAAAGAAAGAAATAGGCTTGAGAAGGCAAAGAACTCATTTTGTGATAGAGTGGTAAATGAGTGGAACGCACTGCCCCAGTATGTAGTCGATTCCGAATCAATAAGGGAGTTTGAAAGTAATCTTGATAAAGCATGGGGAAGACAATATTTGAAGTTTGATTATAAAACAAAAATACAGAATAGTAAAAATGTTGCGTCTGCTACCGCCGCCGCCAACACCGTGAACGATCGCAGCAGTGCAAGTACTGGTACTGAGCTGGATACACAGGCATAGTTTGACTTTTTCCAGAGGATCTTCTGTAAGAAACTGTAAGTTTGCTCGAGCGAGTATTTGAGAAACAGTCTCGGAGAGATGTCGGGTGATGTACTTCCGAAAACAGCCATAGCACCCGCAGTCATCAGGGGGAATGCCTGAGTCGCAGAACAAAAGGGGGGGATCAGAGGAAGGTGGTACAGGGGAATTCAGAAGAATAAGTTCTTCAGTTGTGCAATTCGTATGAGTGACAAGTGGAAGTGGAGTATTTAATAGTGGGGGGAGTACGTCTGGCTCTAAAGCACAGGGAGTGTCCGTTGTGAGTAGACGTTTACGAGGACCACACATTCCGGGTGGAGATGGGGTGGAGGATGTTGTCGATTGATGTACGACAAATGCAGACTTTGGGAGTTCCATTATGGTCAGATCCGAGTCAAGTAGATTATAGGTTTGACTCCTGTAAGGAGATAAAGAAAACCTAATATTTAGTAGTGGCCCCGTAATCATTGACGAACATGCCTATTACATAAGGCATTCTCTTCAAACACTAATCCGCCGTAGTTTGAATCTACCGCGCAGAGCATTTAAAAACTGAGGAGCCTTCATCATGAGCGCACGCGACCTCACTCATGGCTTCAGTCATTATGAATTGGGTTCTCACTACGAAAAAACTTCGTAAAAAATAAAAACAAAAAGAAAATAAGAATAACTATCCAATAAGCTTTCCATCATATCGTGGATGTACTTGTGTGGATTTCTGACCAGACGCTGATTCAGGCGTCATTCCTCCTTCACTGACATATCAAGTAAACTAAAATCCTTAATACATCAACGAATGGGAAGGGGACGGTCGGGAGGGCCCCAGTCGTCAATGATTACGGGGCCACTACTAAATATTAGGTTTTCTTTATCTCCTTACAGGAGTCAAACCTATAATTTATTAGTGGCCCCTCCATCATTGACGAACATGCCTGATATCTAAGACTGGAGGGGGACATTCGTAATCATATCATAACTCTAGAAAAGCAGATAATAAAAACAACCACATAGTATTCTTACTTTTGAAAAATGTATTTAATACGGCGTAGGCCGGAAATATACAAGAAAAAGGGGTTCAGGCAGGTGCGTGCTTCAAAGAAGCCTGCCCGACAAAAATGGGTAACCCTGAAGATTCTGAACACAGATCTGTAGTTACAAAAGGCACCCCACTCAACGAGTGGTGACAAAAATAATAAGTTATAAGTTTATATGTGCACATCATAAACCCCAAAATACATGTGGAGATCAATTGCAAATGAACTCCATTGAACTAATATTACATTGCTTTCGCAGCTAAAACTACTATAACAACACCGTTGTTTTGTACTAAACCTTGTACTAGCACAATTTCTCGCAGAGAAATTGTCATATCACATTTTAACCTTAAATTGTATCACAGCTCTCGTACTCCGGCGGGGTCTAGGGTGTCCTATGTCAATTGACTGCACCCCCCCCCCCTTCCGTGAAAGTAAACATAAGTGACTGCAGGGCCACCTAGACCCTCTGCCTTAAAGCTATACATGGTAAGGAAGGTTTGTCTAGAGCAACTGACAAGTATCTAGAGAGAAACGTATGATTAGACACCCACAACTGTGTGGACGCAATATCTTCAACTGAAAAGTTTTTCAGGAAACGTAAAGAGGCCGCCCACTTGCGTAAATCGTGGGCCCTACCAACAACGCCGGGATTACTCTCTTTAATGACTTCTACCAGAAGAGAGGCTAATCGCCGTTTAAGTAAGCGTTTACCCGTACTCGCTACCCATAAAGCACCTTGGGGGTTTTGAGGAGCTATTCTCAAATATTTGGTTAGAGCTTGCACTGGACATAAATTATGATGCACCTTTCCCCTTTTTAACGCCGGCACCGTGAACTCAGAAAACACGTGTGCACTATGCTCATTCTTGGCTACAAACGCCGGGGAGGGTGCAATGGAAATTGAATCATTAAGTCTACCAAACCTAAGACAATTAGGTGTGTTGCTCATCGCCGCCAGCTCAGACACTCTGTTTCCGGTGGCCAAAGCCAAAAGGAAAACTGCCTTCTTTAAGATTAAAGCAAAGTCTGCAGTATTTTGATACAGACGAGAATGAAGTAAAGACAAAGCTTTGTCCAGAGACCAAGTAGGCATGAGCTGACGGGGAGGTGGGCGGAGTTTAAAACACGCTCTCATAAATCCTGTTTCCTCCGCCACCGGTATGGATAGACCTGTAAGGTCGAAAAAGGGCACTCTAATCGCAGTTAAGTGATTCTTCAAAGTTACCACAGATAAACGTTTCTGCTCAAACAGATAGTTCAAGTAATTAAAAACCAATGCCACTGAGGGTACAGTTTGTTCCGTTCTAACAATCCAAGAAGTAAAAGCTTTCCAATGTGATTGATATTGTCGCTTAGTAGACTGAGTATATTGATTGAGCAATTTATTGGTCACATCCCTACCGTATGGTGCTAGCCACTTGGCCTCCTGAATGTCCATAATGCAAAAGTCAGCGAGGTCGCTAGGTTGCCAATCGTGTCTAAGTGGAAGTACCCGACCGGGAGCGATACCGGGTCCGGGCACCACATTATTAATTGCTGGTACCACACCTGCGCCGGCCACAGGGGCACGATTAGCGAGACTAAGCCTCGATAAACTCGTAGTTTGTTCACTACGTGGCACATTAGTGACGCATCTGGCGGCGGAAACAGATAGATGGAGCTCCATCTGTTCCAGTCTGTCACTAGGGCGTCTGGCCCCCCTGCCGGCGTTATCGCCCGGCGGGTGAGGTATAGAGGGAGCTTGTGAGTCTCCTCGGACGCAAAAAGATCCACTTGTGGATGGGAGAGCTCCGCAATCATTAGGTCGAAAATGGGTTGCTTGAGCTCCCATTCTACTGTCGTGCTCTGTCTCCGGGACAGAGCGTCTGCCCAGACGTTCGCTACGCCTGGGAGATAAGATGCGTGAAGATAAATATCTAGACTGCTGGCTAGAACAAAAATCTCTTCCGACACGAGTAGCAACCTCCTTGACCTCGTTGACCCTTGTTTCTGAATACAGTGAACTGCATTCAGTGGAAGTAGTGAGAGCTGTTGTGCCTGGCACATTGGAAATTGGGCCTGACACAAGCGGATGGCTAGGTATTTTCGCTAAAGCAAAGGATGTAGCCAGAGGTCGCACATTCGTCGACATCGCGGGATCTCCCGTATCAGGAGGAGTTTCCGGCGTAGGGCCCAAGAACCTATTAAGTGCATTCAATAGTAGTCCATCAATCTCTTCCGCCGGTACATACCTAGCCGATGACGAACTCCGTGGAGATTCGACAGTACCCTGAGAGTCGCCTAAAAGGTGACTGGACTCTTCAACCTCCATCTCTGAGACCAGAGATCGTTGTTCTTCATCCGTTAAGTCTGGCTTATCATGGGAAGATCCCGCCGAAGCCGGGACCTCCACATGTTGCCATGTTAAAACTGGGGTAGAAGATGGTACATCGGCATCCCGTGGACGTCAGCACTAGTTGAGTCACAAAGGGATGTGTTCTGTCCTGCCAGGACTGTGAGTATCGCCATACACCTTGGCTGTGGCTGTCCCTCGCTTGCGAGCTCGGTATACTCTCTAAAAGAGAGCCCTGTAAAGGTTTATGATAATTAAAAGCTCCCATAGCTCATTAACACATTGAAAGCAGAGCTGGTGAGCAAAATCATAAAGTATACTAATTAATTTAATTTATATTTAATTGTATTAAAATAAATTACTATAAATAAACACAATATTATCCTAATATAATCATAGAAAATATATGGTTATTATTATTCAGTGATTAAATTATTTCATTAACAAATGAAAATAATATATAGGGATACCTGATCTTAACGGCGTTGAACATACAGCAATGAGAGGTTCAAGTGCCGACATGGCAGAGACTGGGGGAAAACTACCCTGCCCCCGGGAACTACCTGGTCACCTGGTGCAACACCGGTACTCCGCCCTGGAAAGAGAATTTTCCGGGGATTAATGCTCATAGGGTTACACCCAAAAAATGGTACAAAATATGTGTCACAAGACCGCCGGTCAACGAACCGTAGCACTCCACCACTACTTTTCGTTTTCCTTTAGTTTCATATTAAAGATTTCAGGATATATTTACCTGTCCAGAAGATTTTTAAGCATATCTTTTGAATCCTCATAAAGATGAAGTATATCTTTATTAAAGATGAAGTCTTTCAAGTATCCTTTACACTTGAAACATTAGTAAGATTCCGGCATCTTTTTATCCCATAAAAGTCTAAGCCTATCCTAATCTCTAATCCGGCTTCTCCCAGAAGCCCTCATAGATCGCCGTCTTGAAGGCCGTGATACCCTATTGTATCAATCAATTGTTTGGCAAATGATCGCGAATTGCTAATCAGTTAATATAACCACCCGAAGGTATAACCGCCGGGTTTTATATGCAATGTCAAACCAATTGTACCTGCCCCAGACCTTTTTTGTAAAAAGGTCGCCGGGAGAGAAAGACTAAACAAACAAACAACATTGTTCCAATTGTTTATTAAGGATTTCAGCATATCTTTTACCTGTTCGAAAGAATTAAGCATAACTTCTGAATCCTCATAAAGATGAAACATATCTTTATTAAAGATGAAGTCCTTCAAGTATCCCTTTACACTTGAAACACTAGTAAGATTCAGGCATCTTTTTATCCCATAAAAAGTCTAAGCCTATCTTAATCTCTAATCCGGCTTCTGCCAGAAGCCCTCATAGATCGCCGTCTTGACGGCCGTGATACCCTATTGTATCAATCAATTGTTTGGCAAATTATCGCGAATCGCAAATTCGTTAATATAACCACCCGAAGGTACAACCGCCGGGTTTTATATGCAATGTCAAACCACTTATACCTGCCCCAGACCTCTTTGTAAAAAAGGTCGCCGGGAGGGAAAGACCAAACAAAATAACTGTGTGGAGCCCCCCTCACCGGGAATAACACAGGAAGCCTGATCCCAGGCTTGACCACAGAAACGCAGTTTCTGATGAGCCCTCAAGCGACCAAACTCGTCGGGGTAACTTACCTATTTTAGCCATCCTGACTAAAACTCGGTAACCAAAAACGGTGTTCTCGGAGCAACGAGAAAAAACGCCGGAAAGGTAACCCACACCAAACGAGACATAACAGGAGGGCGTAATGCATAAAGCAATGAATAACACAGGAAGCCTGATCCCAGGCTCGACCACAGAAAAACGCAGTTTCTGATGAGCCCTCAAGCGACCAAACTCGTCGGGGTAACTTACCTATTTTAGCCATCCTGACTAAAACTCGGTAAACCAAAACGGTGTTCTCGGAGCAACGAGAAAAACGCCGGAAAGGTAACCCCCACCAAACGAGACATTTTAACACATTTTATACAAAGTGTGTGCGCAAAAATAGGGATACCTGAACAGGAGGGCGTAATGCATACAGCAAAAACCGGGGCAAAGGTAGCCATGACAGAGACTGGAGGGAAACTACTCCAGGTTCTGCATAGACCCGCCGGGACCCAGCTCTGGAAAATTTAAAATTTCCAGGAATTAATGCTCATAAGGTTAACCCACTCATGTTCGCACACAGGTGTTAAATAACCCGCCGGGTAACGAGACGTAATACTCAACGACCACAGCTCGCCACGCGGTGGGGTTTCCTAAGTAAAAGATTTCAGAATATCTTAATTTGTCCAAAAGATTTATGAATACCCTCTGACATAATATAAAGACCATCATGGCGTTTATAAGTGATTAAGTCTTTCCGGTGGTGTTTGTTTCCATATTAAATATTGGAAAAAACCCCCTAAAAAAGACGCCGGCCCCCGAATTATCTCGTAGATAAAAAACTGGGAAGCCTGACAAATATACGAGATCTAACTTCTGCCGAAGTATCTTTTAGATCGCCGTATGTTGAAGGCGGCGATACAAAACGTATCCCTCAAATGTCTGGTTAACTAACTGAATTGTAAATTAGTTATTCTCATCCGTGCAAGAAACACCCGCCGGGTGTGAATAATAGTTTAAAAAAACGTTAACCCCAAATGTGCCCTAAAGCGCCGTATGTTGAAGGAGGCGATACACAAAGCATCCCTCAATTGACTGGTCAACTAAACTGAATTTTGCAAATTCGGTCATCCCAACCTTCCAGGTTGCACCCACCGGGTGAATTAAAGTTTAAAAACAACCGCCGGGTTTTATATGCAATGTCAAACCACTTATACCTGCCCCAGACCTCTTTGTAAAAAAGGTCGCCGGGAGGGAAAGACCAAACAAAATAACTGTGTGGAGCCCCCCTCACCGGGAATAACACAGGAAGCCTGATCCCAGGCTTGACCACAGAAAACGCAGTTTCTGATGAGCCCTCAAGCGACCAAACTCGTCGGGGTAACTTACCTATTTTAGCCATCCTGACTAAAACTCGGTAACCAAAAACGGTGTTCTCGGAGCAACGAGAAAAAACGCCGGAAAGGTAACCCACACCAAACGAGACATAACAGGAGGGCGTAATGCATAAAGCAATGAATAACACAGGAAGCCTGATCCCAGGCTCGACCACAGAAAAACGCAGTTTCTGATGAGCCCTCAAGCGACCAAACTCGTCGGGGTAACTTACCTATTTTAGCCATCCTGACTAAAACTCGGTAAACCAAAACGGTGTTCTCGGAGCAACGAGAAAAACGCCGGAAAGGTAACCCCCACCAAACGAGACATTTTAACACATTTTATACAAAGTGTGTGCGCAAAAATAGGGATACCTGAACAGGAGGGCGTAATGCATACAGCAAAAACCGGGGCAAAGGTAGCCATGACAGAGACTGGAGGGAAACTACTCCAGGTTCTGCATAGACCCGCCGGGACCCAGCTCTGGAAAATTTAAAATTTCCAGGAATTAATGCTCATAAGGTTAACCCACTCATGTTCGCACACAGGTGTTAAATAACCCGCCGGGTAACGAGACGTAATACTCAACGACCACAGCTCGCCACGCGGTGGGGTTTCCTAAGTAAAAGATTTCAGAATATCTTAATTTGTCCAAAAGATTTATGAATACCCTCTGACATAATATATAAAGACCATCATGGCGTTTATAAGTGATTAAGTCTTTCCGGTGGTGTTTGTTTCCATAATAAATATTGGAAAAAAAAACCTAAAAAAGACGCCGGCCCCCGAATTATCTCGTAGATAAAAAACTGGGAAGCCTGACAAATATACGAGATCTAACTTCTGCCGAAGTATCTTTTAGATCGCCGTATGTTGAAGGCGGCGATACAAAACGTATCCCTCAAATGTCTGGTTAACTAACTGAATTGTAAATTCGTTATTCTCATCCGTGCAAGAAACACCCGCCGGGTGTGAATAATAGTTTAAAAAACGTTAACCCCAAATGTGCCCTAAAGCGCCGTATGTTGAAGGAGGCGATACACAAAGCATCCCTCAATTGACTGGTCAACTAAACTGAATTTTGCAAATTCGGTCATCCCAACCTTCCAGGTTGCACCCACCGGGTGAATTAAAGTTTAAAAGTTAACCCCAATTGTTCCTATCCCCACTTCTTTGAAACAGATCGCCGGGGAGGAAATACAACTACAGCATAGTTTTATATTGGCTTTGCAAAACCGAAAAAAACTACAAACAACACGTGTCCGTATGAACACTGTTAGATGGGTACAGCCAACCCGCCGGGATGAAACAGGCACCCCAGAGACGCAGACCTGGGGAGCCACAGACACCCACTCGCCGGGGAAACAAGCCTGTTTTAAACCACGCGTGGCCAAAACTAGGCAACCAGCCGGGGTTATCAAGGTGAAACCGAGAAAAACCCGCCGGAAAAAACCCACCCCGTCCAGATACCATCTGAACGCAACACCGGACCGAGGCGTAGCTAAAACACAACTAACGCCGGCCCAACATAGTCCGTGGAATTAGCCAAAACACAACTAACCCAGGATACATAAATAGTCCGTGGAATTAGCCAATACACAACTAAACCAGGATACACATGACACAGTAGTACATATTTAGAAAATAAATCAATAACACTTGTATATGTGATAAAGCTACGAGAGGCTGGCTAGGCCTAGGCAGACGGATAACAGTAACATGTCGGAATATAAACAAAAAGCACTGAATTATATCACAACAGGAACCACCGCCAACACACCACTGTAGCAAACACTTCCGGCAAAGGGAAGAACTGACTCGGGACCCAGAAAAAACTTCACTAAGTGAAGAAAAATACGCTGGGAACGACAGCAAAAATACGCTACCTCATCAGAAAGATAAAAGGAAGCAATAACGCGTAATGAAAGCCGCCTGCATCACAAAGCTAGCTTAACTGTGAAAAAATTCACCTGTCCACAACAGGACCACGAGGGTACATCCGAAATAGATGCCCCAAACATACGACCCAAAATACACTGCACTGCGGGCAACCAGCCCAGGACACTCCTGCTACGCATATCCTAACCTTACTCGATACATCCCGGAGTAAACCAATGAGAAAAAACTCACTAGGGACGCAACAAATGCGGAACCCGCGGAGCGTGGGGAGACAGGTCCGGGCAGGCTGAGAGCAGAGAAGGAGGAATGACGCCTGAATCAGCGTCTGGTCAGAAATCCACACAAGTACATCCACGATATGATGGAAAGCTTATTGGATAGTTATTCTTATTTTCTTTTTCTTTTTATTTTTTACGAAGTTTTTTCGTAGTGAGAACCCAATTCATAATGACTGAAGCCATGAGTGAGGTCACGTGCGCTCATGATGAAGGCTCCTCAGTTTTTAAATGCTCTGCGCGGTAGATTCAAACTACGGCGGATTAGTGTTTGAAGAGGATGCCTTATGTAATAGGCATGTTCGTCAATGATGGAGGGGCCACTAATAAATTATTGTCCTTCAGGAATTGTGTCAATAAGTCTTTGGGTGGAAGGTTAGGACTTTGGATATGAGACACACAATAGCAAGGAGGTTGGTGATGTTGCTCGTCGTTTATCGGATTACGAGAGGAAACAAAGATCCTTAATTGTTCACTAAAGTCTCTAGGAGTAGAGGTTTTATGCTGCAGGAGAAATAATTTGCCGCAGTCGTGACATCCACAGTCTGCATCGTGATCAGGCATGGCCCACAGGTGGGTGGGTGAGGCATTTGCTGAAGCACGAGAAAGCGGCCTAACTGGTTTGGCAATCTTGCGTTTTTTGGAAGGCTGTGTTCTTAGTAGTCTAGTTCTCGGCGAAACAGCATTGGCGTGTTCAGGGGAACGTCGCACGACCTCCTCCTCCGTAGGCATAGTCCAAAATTCCATATCTTCTGAGACGCCGGTAAAGCCCTCAAATCTATTGGCATGGACAACCTAGGAGAAGAGAGGTTATTGAGTCGAAATGTGTCATCAGAGGGAGAACGTCGGGGACTGTCATGTGATGTAGATGGTCCTTTCGCATGGAGAGTAGCAGCCGTTGAGGGAAGTCCATATCTCCTGTAGGGAGGAGCCTTGCCTTCATTCCTGAGTTGCGTTTCAGCCGCCCTGAGCGGGAGACCCGCCGAGGCCTGTAAGTGTAGTATTTCCCGCTGGAATTTGTAATGTGGGCAGTTCCTATTGTTAGTTTCATGGCGACCGTCACAATTTGCGCATCTGGCCTCCTTTGCCTGGCAGTGTTCCAGAACATGGAGCTCAGAGCCACAAAATGAGCAACGAGGACAGCGTGCTCTGCACCGTGCAGTGACCAAATCGCCAGCGGGTTGTGCATTGCCTTGGCCTATAAACGTAACTACGTACTGGCAATTGACGTCCAGCTAGTTTGACATGCATGGGGAGGACGTGTCTCTTAAAGAATACCTTAACAATACGCAATGCGGGTCGATTGTAGCGCTGGGGCACAACATAAGTGTCCACTTTGACGATGGAGGGGTCCGTATTCTTCAATAATTTCAAGATGCGTGGGGCCGAGTCTTTGAAGTCTTGATCAGCAATTTCGAAGTCCGAAGGGAGGGCCACTGTACCTATGCGTTGATTTAGGTATTCGTCTTCCTTACCTGTGTACCTGCCATTGTGGGTGCGAAAATATTCCTGTAAGGATTCTGATTGTTCTTGTGTGTTAGCCTCAATCATGCGTTTGCCTCTCCCGACAGTGTGTACGCTGAAATCACCGAAGGTCGAAGCAAGAGTATCGTAAAGATCAAGATCGTCCATAGGGTCACCAGTGACCTCGAAGAATCGAGGCCAATCAGGGGGACGAAACATGGCGTCAAGGGTCGGTTTTGGGACCGGGGTATACGTGGTACGACGACCTCTATTCCGTGTGCGCTGAGGAACATGAGGTTGTAGGGTTTGCACAATAGATGTACATTCTTTATGAGAGGAACGAGGAAGGGATGTGTCGGTAGATTGTGAGCTCAGCGTTGAATCAGTGGTCGTAGTGGCAGGAGGCACAGTATGGGCAGTTGAATTCCCTTCAGCACCGGTATTCAAGGCAGACATCGGCCGAGGGTTAGTTGATGCGACAGAAGGCGTCAGAAGCGTGGACTCCTTGGAGATTTCGTTCGGTGGTGGTGAGGGCTTATCCTTTAGAGTGAGATCTTCAGTAGCTTGTGGGTTGTCTACAATGAGTTCCTGGTCTTTTTCAGTACATGTGTCCGTAGGAGAGGAAGTAGATTGGTTAAGTAGGGGAGTGTCGGAACTCAATCCGCTGGCAGAGGAGTTACGCACTGCTTCAGTAGTAGAGGAGTTAAGCGAATTATCCATGGTAATAATTTTATTGTTAGAATCAGAGGGTGCTGGGGAGTCTACCTGGGGTAACTCACCTTCAGCTGTAGGAGTGGTCAGATCAAAGTCCATGGGAATGATGCCAGGGCCAGTAGGGGTGTCAGGGTTCATTAAGGGGTCGGTAGCCCCTGGGGGGTGCGAAGGGGACTCCGCACCCCCCACCGGTACTTTAATCATAGAAAATCAGATCAGCTTCTAATAATTGCATGGCTATTGATATTAAATGCAAAACATAGAGAGACATAGGTTATAGAAACAAAACAAAATGCAATGGGGGCTGGGGGAAAAAAATAAATAAAATAAAAAAAAAAAAAAGGGGGGGGGGGATATAGGCCTAGCCCAAATATCCAATAACATACAGATTACAACAGAGTATTTATTAGTGGGCCCTCCATCATTGACGATTATGCCTATTACATAAGGCACCCTCTTCAAACACTCATTTACCGTAGTTTGAATCTACCGCGCAGAGCATAAAAAATTGAGGAGCCTTCATCATGAGCGCACGCAACCTCACTCATGGTTCGTCATTATGAAATTGGGTACTCACTACGAAAAAACTTCGTAAAAAATTACAAATAAAAAGAAAATAAGAATAACTATTCATAAGCTTTCCATAACTTCGTGGATGTACTTGTGTGGATCTTTAACCAGACGCTGACTTCAGGTGTCATTCTTCCTTCTCTGCTCTGCGCTCAACCTGCCCTGACGTGTCTCCCCACGCTCCGCTCGTTCCGCATTTGCTGCGTCCCTAGTGAGTTTTTTCTCATTTGTTTACTCTGGGATGTATCGAGTAAGGTTAGGATATGCGTAGCAGGGGTGTCTTGGGCGGGCTGCCCGCAGTTCAGTGTATTTTGGGTCGTGTGTTTGGGACGCCTATTTCGGGCGTACCCTCGTGGTCCCGGGGTGGACGCGTGAAAAGTTTTCGCGGTTTAGCTAGCCTAGTTGTTTAGTTGGCTTTAACTACGCGTGATTAGGCTTCTTTTTATCTTTCTGATGAAGTTGCCTTATTTGTTTGTGTTCTGACGTTCCTAGTGTATTTTTCTTCACTTAGTGAAGTTTTTTCTAGGTCCTGTGTCAGTGCTTCCCTCTCCCGGGTATATTTCTTCGAGGTGTGTTGGCTGCTGTTCCTGCTGTGATAATATTCAGTGCTTTTGTTTTATTACCACATGTTTAAGCGATACTCCGTCTGCTTTGGCCTAGCCAGCCTCTCGTAGCTTTTTTACATGTACAAGTGTTATTTATTTATTGTATAAATTTGTACTACTGTGTCATGTGTGTTCTGGATAAGTTGTGTATTGGCTTATTCCAGGCACTATCCTCCGATTGCATCTGGTTGGTGTGGGTTACCGTTTCCGGCGGGTTTTCTCGATTGCTCCGTGAAAACCCAGCTGGGTCTCAGATTGCGTCTGGTGGGTGTGGGTTGCCTTTTCCGGCGGGTTTTCTCGATTGCACCGAGAAAATCCGGCTGGTTGCCGAGTTTTAATCACGCGTGGTTAAAATAGGCTAGTTTCCCCCGGCGAGTGGTGGCTTGAGGGCTCTCCAGAACTGCGTCTCTGTAGTGGGGCCTGTGTTCAGGCTTACTATGTGTTTCCCGGCGGAAGAGCGTTACCCGGTTCAACTAGGGGTTCATGCGGACACCTGTTGACGATAGTTTTTCCCGGTTTTGCAAAGCCGTTGAAAAACTGGGCTGTGTTGTTTTGAGTAGTCTTTCCACCCCGGCGATCTTTTGCAAAGAAGTGGGGATAGGAACAATTGGGGTTAACTTTTCTATTATTTTTCACTCGGCGGTTGAACCTCGGGAGGGTGGGAATCACGGATTTGCAATTCGGTAGGGTTAGCCTAACAATTGAGGGATACATTTACGGTATCAAGACATTCAACTCACGGCGATCTAAGGATTAAGATAGGCTTAACCAGGCTAACTGCGTTATAATAAGGAGGCCGGCGTCTTAGTATGGGTTCCCGGTGAAAGTTATATCACAGGGAAGACTGTGTCACTTATAAAGAACTGCTCATCTTTATATCATGTCTGAGGATATTCTTAAATCTTTTGGACACGTAAAGTTATTTACAAATCTTTACATACGAACCTACAGGGTAACGAGAGGTAATGGTGGGGTATTACGTCTCGTTGCCCGGCGGTTCATTAACACTTGTGTTAGAACATTGTGGGGTAACCTTATTAGCATTAATTCCTGGAAATTTTCTTTTTTCCAGGGCGGAGTTCCGGCGGGTCCCCAAAGGACCAGGTGAGGCCCGGGGGAGTTAGCTTTTAACCAGTCTCTGCCATGGCTGCTCTAGCCCCTGTTTTTGCTCTTTGCTCAACACCCTCATGTTCCGGAATCCCTATTTTTGCGCACACTCTGTGCATTCGTTGTGTCAAATGCTTAGACAGATCAAGGGGTTTGTGGGTCACAAAGAATTGTACCTTCTGTAGTCAGCTGGCTATTAAAGTATTACAGCACGACAATCTGGCCGCGGCGGTTGCTTTACGCGAGGTCCGACAACTTTTGACTAATTATGCGACTGCAGTGGCTCATAAAGCATTACAGTGAGATAATGTAATCCTGTGGGACCGTTTGTTGGTTCAGTACCCCCCAATTAAACGTCCTCCTTCCCGAAGTAAAGTCACTAAGCCGGCAGAGGCTGGGCTGGTTAAAAAGCTTCTTGCCTCCCCCGGCACATCTAAGAGACCGCGAGAGCCGTCTCCCCCGGCGACAACTTCGGAATCAAGAGCTAGGTCCAGGTCACGGTCTCCTCTCAGAAAGCAGACACATAGTCACTCGACTTCACCTTCGCGGAAGAAGAGCAAGACAGACATGACCAAGGATAGTTCTAGTGATACATCAAAGTCGAGGCGGAGTCACAAGTCTTCTAAAAAAGAGTCTCATGTACGAAAGTCCTCCCGGCGTTCGCCGGAGCCTCAAACCTCGCTTTCTGCCTCTACTCCCGACATGTCTCAAGTCCAATCTGACAGGTCGGAAGTGGAGTCAGAGACTGTGGTCGGGGATATTCCGGCGGACATAGTGTCCCCAAATATTAATCTTCTCACTTTAGATTTAGAGGGTTCTCCCGGCAGTGATAATCCGCGAGAGGGCTCGAGTGAGGGCTCAGTCATTGGGGTGGGGCCTGGCTCACAAGTAGGTTCCGACCAAGGCCGGGGAGTTTGGAGGTACTCCCAGCCATGGCGGGACAGCTCTCTGCCGTCTCAGGCAACTCAGGTAGAGGCTGAAGTCCACCGGGACACGGAGACACCGTCTTCCATCCCTGACTTCACATGGCAAGGGGCCCCCGCCTCGGCGGAATCCTCTCAGGAGGGACCGGAGGCGGGGGATGATGGGTCTATTATTTCTGAGGTGGGTAATGAAGATAACTCTTAGAATAGGGATATTTCACCTAATAGTTCTTCATCCGCTCATTTTGTCACGGCGGATGAGATTGATGGGTTATTAGCGAGTGCTTTAACTAAGTTTTTTGGCCAGCAACCGGAGCCTCCTATGGTTGGTCTGGGAGCTCCCACGCCAACATCGACTGTCCGACCTCTGGCTACTTCCGTTACTTTGACACAAACTCCGCTCACTCCCCTTGTATCACCTACTATATTGTTACTAGGCCAACTTCGGCGGCACTAACTACTTCCAATGTGCGAGTAGTAGCAGACGTAAATCCTCCCCCATTAGACAAAGCCCCGGTCAGAAAAGGGGCTATGCCTCTCTTATACGGGCCAGACGATTCGTGGGTATCACTGGTACCAACAAAGCCAGAGGCAGCACAGTCCATATGTCAGGGGAGCTTCCGGTACCACGAGAGTGGGTAATCCAAGGAAATAAATCTAGGAAGTTAAGGGCTCTTGATATGCTGGGAAATGTACTTGATGTTAGTATTAAGGCCATCCCCAACTATTATACTCATGACTATTTTGTATATTCTTCTACACCTGCCCTACCCCCTGCATCAGCTTCAAAACTGTTTTCGGACTGGACAAAACAGGATGGATTCAATGATATCAAAGCGCTGTCAGCTCTAACCCCTGAGTTGGGATTAAAGACATTTACTGACTCGGCCACAAATCCAGTTCTGAAGGTGGAGCAAGTGGGTTCGGGACCTTGGGTGGACTGGGAAATCGAGGCGCAACACTTTGCAACCACATTCACTTCTAAAGCTTCACACCAAAATCCACAAGAGAGCCATTCTTGGTTCTCTCTCCCAGTATACTCTGCCGGCGGAGTTCCCTCTGCTCTCTTTGCCTTTTTAGCTGCCCCTAAAATTAATCTATGCGAGCTTAAAGATCCGTTCTCTACACCTTCTACTGCTCACCTAGACCGGGAGTTTAGGCTACGTGGTAAGGCGTACAGACTTTTTTCTCAGTATATTGTTATGCAACAAGTAGCCAAATCTATGCTAAGATCTGCTCAGGCGATAGCGGACACAGAAGTTCGAAAGGCAATCGAACTATCTAGATGCTTACTTCTCCAAACTTCTATGGTCACTAGGAGATATACGCACGGCCTTGTTAGAGGCGGTGCGAGCAAGACGGGATGTCTCTAGTCTGAAAGCTCCCTGAAAGGATTGCTAATCAGATAATAATGTCCCCAGTTCTAACTGCCTCTTTAATGTCCCCGGAGGTGTGGAGGACGGTGTTTAACATGGCTCAGGCCTTTAAGCACAGCCCCGCCCCGTCTCAGAAACCTGCTTTCACTTTTACCAAGCCCAAACCAGTCGCTAAAGCTCAGTTCTGGTGGGGCGAAATCCTTTCATTTGCCTAAATCCTCTTCCCCCCCAGGTCAGTACAGATAAAGGCAGGGCAAGTCTTCCGGTACCCATAAAGGACAGAGGTATCAAAGGCTGGGTCAGGGCTTGTCTCCAGCCAAACCCGGCCAGTCGTCTAAACTTCCACCACCACCACCAACAAAAAACTAAGGTCTCCCTCACTCCCAGGGCCGATTTCCCGGCGACTGGATCAGGGGGTAGTCCAGCCGGCGAACCCTTGTCTGCTAACTGGGTCGTTCCGGGCGAATCATCGCGCATGGCCTTTAAACACATGGGCGAGGATGGTGGCACGCAAAGGCATCACCTGGCAGTGGCTCCGGCGACCTCGCTTACGTCAGCCGACAAAGGCAAATTTTGTTTCATTAGAGGTGGAGTCACTGATCCAAGAGATGGTGGCCAAGAATGTTATCATCCCGGTCCCCCAAAATTACCCAGTTTTTACATCCAAACTTTTTCTGGTACCCAAAAGGGACAGTGTTCAGATGAGGCCGGTCGTAGACCTGTCTTATCTGAACCTCCATATTCACAACATATCCTTCCAGATGCTGACAGTGAATCAGATCAGGCTAACACTTCCGCCGGAAGGGTGGATGTGTTCTTTAGACCTGACGGACGCATATTGGCACGTCCCGGTAAACAAACGGTTTCAACGTTTTCTAGCGTTAAGAATCATGCATCAGACTTATATCTTTCAGAGGATGCCGTTCGGTTTAAACCTAGCACCTCGCATATTCACGAAATTAGTCCGGCAAGCCCTGATGCCCTTGTTGCAACAAGGGATAAGGATTTTGTGGTATCTAGACGACTGGCTGGTGGTGGCGGAGACGGAACAATTATGCATAAGTCATGTCAACATAACATTAACTCATGTAAAAACTCTAGGCTTCAAGGTAAATCTGGTAAAGTCAAACCTTGTTCCCTCACGAGTGGTTCAGTGGATAGGGCTGGTCTGGGACACAGCTGCTCTCACTCTGAGTCAGAGTGTGGACAATCGGAACAGGTTTCGCAAGAAACGGTTTCTGTTTCTTCACAGTCTGACTACGACACGGAGAGTCTGGGAATCTCTGGTCGGCTCTCTCAACTGGATCCAACTAACTGTAAAGTTGGGCCGGTTGAAAGTCAAACACGGTGTGGGTGGACACGGATGCGTCAGGCACGATAGGTTGGGGCTTTCAGTCAAACCAAGGGCACCAGGGTCAAGGGCTCTGGTCCCATTCAGAATCCTCCCACATAAATGTCAAAGAGTTACTAGTCCCCTTGTATTTCCTTCAGGCTCACAGCTTTTCTTTGCGGGGCAAATCGGTGGCCTTCAGGATGGACAATCTGAATGCGGTTCACTGCGTTCAGAAACAGGGGTCAACGCGATCTCGGAGGTTGCTCAACGTGTCAGAAAAGATTTTTGTACTAGCCGACAAGCTGGAAGCTTCACGCTTCTTATCTCCCCGGCGTAGCGAACGTCTGGGCAGACGCTCTATCTCGGAGACAGAGCACAACAGTAGAATGGGTGCTCAAGCAAATCATTTTCGACCTAATGATTGCGAAGCCTTACCATCCACAAGTGGATCTATTTGCGTCCGAGGAGACTCACAAACTCCCGCTGTACCTCACCCGCCGGACAACCACGCCGGCGGGAGGACCCGACGCACTGGTGACGGACTGGAACATGTGGAGTTCCGTTTATCTGTTTCCGCTGCCAGACGCTTCTCTAATGTGCCAAGTAGTAAACAAACTACAGGATTATCGGGGCGTCGTCTCATTAATCGCGCCCCTGTGGCCGGCGCAGGCGTGGTACCAGCAATTAAAGACGTGGTGCCCGAACCCGGTGTCGCTCCCGGTCGGGTATTTCCACTTAGACACGATTGGCAACCTAGAGACCTCGCTGACTTTTGCATTATGGACATTCAGGAGGCCAAATGGCTAGCTCCGTATGGTAGAACCGTGACCGATAAATTCATGAATCAATACACACAATCTACTAAGAGACAGTATCATTCGCATTGGCAGTCTTTTACTTCTTGGATACTCAGAACAGAACAATCCGTGCCGTCGGTGGCTTTGGTTTTTAATTATTTAAACTATCTGTTTGAGCAGATACAGCTATCAGTAGTAACGTTAAAGAATCACTTAACAGCAATTAGGGTACCATTCCTGGACCTTACGGGTCTAACCATACCTCTAGCGGAGGAAACAGGCTTCATGAGGGCATGTTTTAAGCTCCGCCCACCTCCCCGTCAGCTCATGCCTACCTGGTCTCTGGACAAAGCGTTGTCATTGCTTCATTCCCGGCGGTACCAAAATACTGCAGATTTTGACTTACTTTTAAAAAGGGCAGTATTCCTTATGGCTTTAGCTACCGGGAACAGGGTGTCTGAGCTGGCGGCGATGAGCAACACACCTAATTGCATCAGGTTTGGTAGGCTCAATGATTGTATTCATATTGCTCCTTCCCCAGGGTTCATCGCCAAGAATGAAAACAGTGATCACGTGTTTTCAGAGTTCACAGTGCCGGCATTGAAAAGGGGAAAGGTGCACCATAATTTATGTCCAGTGCAAGCGCTTACCAAATATTTAAAGGTCGCACCTAGGAATCAACAAGGTGCTTTATGGGTATCTAGTATGGGTAAACGCGTTCTGAAGCGTAAACTAGCTTCTCTCCTAGTTAACGTCATTCAGGAAAGTAATCCCGGCGTTGTGGGTAGAGCTCACGATTTACGCAAATGGGCGACCTCTTTACGTTTCCTTAAGAATGTTTCTGTTGAGGACATAGCAGCCACGCACCTCTGGTCCTCTAATCATACTTTTTTTACTCGATACCTTTCAGTAGCTTTGGACAGGCCTTCCATGCCATGTATAGCTTTACGGCAGAGGGTCTAGGTGGCCTCTGGGTCACTTAATGTTTAGATGAGGAAAAGAGAGGGGGGGGGGGGGTGCAGTCAGTGTAACGTAGGACACCCTAGACCCCGCCGGAGGACGTGTGCGAAGCTTACGAGCTGTGATACAGGGTGTAGGTGCTGTGATTTTAAAGAATTTTCTGTAGTATTCATTACAGGAAATTGTGCTAACGTCCAATCATAGTTCAAAGACAATGCTTGTTGTAAATAGTTTTGGCTGTGAAGCAATATAATTTTAAGTAAATCTTAGTAGTTGCGGCCGCAGCTGGTATGTGTAATGTAAGTACCTCTTTATGGTATAATTTTCAAATTATATCCAAGAGTTAATGGGGTTTATATGTGCACATGTAAACTTTGATGTTTTGTGTTTTTCACCACTTACTTTAACTGGGGTGCCTTCTTAACTACCAGCTCTGTGTACAGTGTCTCGGAGTTAACCCCTTTTTTGTCCAAGCAGGCTTCTTCGAAGCACGCTCCTGCTTGTCACCTTTTTGTATAGTTTTATGCTGTATAAAGTATTATGCACACAAATTGGGAGGTTTGACGTACCTCCCAACCTACCAAATAGGAAAACCTACTATTTGGTAGTAGTCTTGGAAAATCCAACGTCAAGGCTATTAACCCTTCAACCCCGGGTGGTACACGTGTGTACCGTTATGTTTTGCCCCCAGGAACCCGGGTGGTACAACATTGTACCATTGCTTGAAAGCCTGTGAGCTTCGTGTGCGAGGCGTCGGTCCGACGCATGTAAACAACAGCCGGCTGGACCGACGCCCCGCATCTCCGGCCACAAGAAGGAGAGCGTCGCTTGTTCGTGTGTGCCTGTATGTTGTTGTTAAGTATCGAAAAGTAGTGTAAAGTGGCTGTTTTGGCCATAAAGTTATCTCCAATGAAATCATCATCACAAATCAAGCACTTGACTTCGAGAGCTCTACTTAACACCATTCTACAGGTAAATAACACCGCTACGCTTGGGGATGCGCGGGAATGCGGGAAGCAGTCAGCATAACAATGATACGGTAGCCTAGCCTAGACGTTTTTCAGCCAAAACACCCGGATTTCGGGGAATATTTATGTAATGCGTAGCCGGGGCGGGAGGGTTAACCTAATTGCAATGACGACTTGTCTATTTTGACTGCTATGTCGTCATTCCAACCGCGGTTAAAAAGAAAACGTCTAGAGTCTACTCCTTATCTTGCTCTAGGAGACGTTGTACATTAACCAAAACTACCACCGAAGGTGAAAAAAGCATAGAAGAGAAGAAAAAGGGGTTTACCTTAGTTACCGCTCAAGGCCCATCCCGTGTTCCGTCATGCGCAGATCCCTGTCGAACGTGCGCATGAGCGACCCTCTCTTGTCATCATTTTTTCACGCGTCGCCATTGTTGTGCTCCTTCAATTCACCCTGTTTTAGGTTCGTTTCGGCTTATCTAGCCTTCTTTTTTGTTAGACAGATGTTACGTGATCTAGGGCACACGTAAATGGGCTCCTCAGTGTGTATAATGGAGACGCGTGTGGAAATAGCTACCGAAGGTACGGGGGCGCCTAGCGTTCCTCGTCTATGTTTTTCATTTCTTTCTCTTTTCATATTCTTTTTTCCTGCTAGTCTGGGCATAGTTTAGCTTTTAGCTTATTTTAGCCTATCTTGTTTTCTCATTCAGGAATTGCTATGCCCCTATGAGTTTTTATTTTTTTCATAGCCTAGGTGTACAGTTGGGAAACATTCTGAGATTTAGTTGGTGGCGGTGCTGTTTGTAGGGTTTGTGTCGGCCGCATTATTAGCGTTATTCCCGAGTCCCCCCTTTCGAGCCTTCACTGTGTCTCAAGGGCCTGGGCAACAGGTGGTTCGTGATATCCAGGGGTACCCCACGGGGGCCCCTCCTTCACACCACAGGGTTGTTCGCCCCTGACACATTCTCTCCTCACGGCTAGGCCACCCTTTTTCTCGCCAGTTTCATTTACTGGTTTTTGTTTTCCCTTCCTGTTTTCACCTCCATCCTTTCATAGTCTTTTGCCCAATCCAGGGGTACCCCACGGGGGCCCCTGTTTGTGCCAAACCACCCTCCCTGCCACTTCTCCTCATGGGCTTTGCTCTATCTCTGTGGGTTGGGTGGTTCCTGGGGGATGTGCCTTCTCTCCCCTGGTGTGTCTTCCTTGCCTCTCCCTTGACCGGTTGAGTCAGGATATTATCAAGGAAGACACTGCTCAGCTTGATGGCCATCGTCGCTTGGAGTTCATAAGGAGATGACGCTTTTTTATGGGCCTTTTTTGGTATTCCTAGACGCTCCTCTCGCTTTTTCGGCGCCGGACCATCTCGGCCGGTCCCGCAAATTTGCGGAGAGCTCGATTCGGTCCTCTGGGACGTTTCGGCTCCCCGCAAATTTGCGGAGATCGCTGGGGGGTCCCGCGGAGATGCGGGAGGGTTGTGTCGGTACGGTTATGCCTCCATTGGCCCGCAAATTTGCGGTTATAGTTGGCTTTCACTGTTGACCTTTTTTATGTCATATTGTTGCCTGATACTATATTGGTGTATGCACTTTACTGGTGTTATGGACCCTGCATGTAAGGTGTTGAGTGGTGGTTAACACTTTCTCCATCTTTGCAGGTTCTGCTTGTGCTCTTCCACCTCGCCCGCCCTCCTCGCCTAGCTCGGTGCTCCCGGTTTAGAGTGAGTATGGATACCGGTTTGCATGTGTGTTCCTGTTTACCCATGCTCATTCCCTGGTTTTTATTGGACATTCTCTACACTTACTCCATCGACGTGCTGCTTATGGTGTGTGTTCTTCCGTTGCAGGTGGGATGCCTTGCTTTCGCCAGGGCTGTGGCTCCCCGTGCTTGGAACGCCACAGGTCCTGCTTACGCCACTCCCAATGTGTGTCCTCTACGGCCTACCTCCCTGCTCTGTGTGGCCCGTGTATGGACCTGGTGGATGTGGTGGACCATCACACTGGTTCATCAGACGCAGCAGTGGCCTCTGCTTCCCTTCAGTCTGTGTGGGCGGTGGTCTCCCACCACATTAGGACTGTGGGCCACCGTTCTCCGGCCTTTGTTGACGACCGGATCCGCGTCGCCCTGGGCATCCCTGACCCGTCTGGAGGCCGTTCACCTGGCCCTCTCCCTGCTCGGGCCCTCCTCCCTGGGTCCCGTGGTCGGTCGTCACATCGTCGGGAGGATCCCCAGCTCCGTCCAAGCTCTCGCTCGCCTCATCGCCCGTCCTCTACTGCCCCTCATCGTCCTCCTGATCGCCTTGACTCCGCCCATCTCCCTCGTCATGGTTCTCGCCCTGAGGCCGGGGTTAGCGTCCCTGCCCCTGTATGCCCTCCCCTGGCCTCTCCGGATAGGGGCTCTACTACCTTCCGCCCGCTTCCCCTGCACAAAAGACGTCCTCTTCATTTGTCCTCTACGCGCGCGGATGTTCATGCTGTAGCTGGCCCTCTGCTCCCTCCTCCTACTCTGTCCAGGGGGGTCCGCCAGAATGTAGTTGCTTCTCCTCCTGCTTCTCCTGCTTCGGTGCCTATTCTTCCTTCACGGTCTCGTCCCAAGGTGGAGGTCCCTCCCTCCTCCGCCTCGGTGTCGGGCCGCCCTGTTCTCTCAGCCCCCGGGATCCTTGCTCTGTTTCCCCCCGCGGCTCCTTCTGACCTCCTTTCACCCGGCCAGCCTTCCCACTCCCGTCATCCTGCTCCTCTTCATTCTTCTATCCCTGATCTTCACTTACCAGCTCGCCAAGGGGGTACCCCCCCTCTTGACTCGGTGGAGTATAGCGAGGTTTCGGGGTCCCCTTTCTCGGGAGCTGACGTGTCGCTGGAAGAGGGGGATGGTGATGTTTCCCCCTCGGGCATTAGTGATCGGGGACGAGACCCTCAGGGGCGCCACGGCCGTCGTCGCTCGCCTTCTTTGGGCCGCGACGCTGCTGTTTCGTGTCGTGGGTCTCGCTCCCGCTCACGCTCGCCCCTGCGGGCCGAACAATCTTCGGGGGGGGTCGCCTCTCTCGGATCGATTTTCGGCTATGCAGGGGTGGGTTGTGTCACACTTCGACGCGCGCTTTGAGGCGATGCAAGATTCCCTCTTATCGCGCTTCTTGGCGGTGACACAACCTCAGCGCCTCACCCAACCTACCCCTGCTTTGGTCCCCCTCCCTTCTGCGGTGGACCACATTCCTTCTCGCCCTGCTTCTCCGCCTGCCCGGTCGTCGGCTAGTACTGCTCCTGCCCTAGCTCAGGTGGTTGCCCCTGCTGTCTCCCATGCGGGGGTTCTCCGTCTGCTAGGGCAGGGTCCGCGCTTGCCCCCCATCCAGAAGGCCAAGGTCCCATCGCGGACTATGCCGCTCCTCTATGGCTCCTTGGCTGTTTGGAAGGGGGTGCAGGCCTCCCACCCGGAGCGTGCTACCGGCTTCCCGTCAGGTGAGAGGGCTTTACCTTCGGACTGGTCGGTGCAAATTAATGATAAGATGCAGTTCAGGGCGATCAGGGTGGATGGTCAGGTGGCCGACGTGGAGGTGCGGGCTTACCCGACGAGGACTGACCTTCAGTACTTTTCGGTGAAGCCCAAGCCCCTGTCTGCTCCTCGGACTAAGCTCTGGTCAGACTTCAGCCGCCAGGACATCCTTCAGGATGTTCAGTCCCTGGCTGTGTTGACGGGACTGTCCTCCTATGGGACGGGTTTGTGCGACGACGGTAAGCCTGGCTTAGCCGTCGTGCTCGATAATCCTCTCCCATTGGAGGCCTGGTTTGCTGAGGCCTTAGAATTCGCCAACCGTTCCGTCGACAGATCTGTTTCAGTTCCTCCCCCGGAGTCATCACTGCTTTTGCCTCCTCTTGTATCTCTCGGCGGCTTGGATGGAAAGTTCTGGTCCTGGATCAGCGCGTCCAAACTTGAAATTTGTGCTATTGCTAACCCGTTCTTCTCTCACCCAGATAAGTCCTCTGTCGACAGGGATTTTACCTTGCGGCAGAGGGTGGCGAACTTATTATCTTGTCTTTTAGGTTCCCTCCAGACGTATGTTCACCACCTGAGGCTTATCGAGGCGACTGCACCAGGCGATCTTCGCGAGGGTTTGGAC
Source organism: Paralithodes platypus (assembly GCA_032716605.1). Lineage (NCBI taxonomy): Eukaryota > Metazoa > Arthropoda > Malacostraca > Decapoda > Lithodidae > Paralithodes > Paralithodes platypus. Next base: position 19,245,355 of record CM064557.1, on the reverse strand, counting down.
CACGTTCGGCGGATCCACCTTCAGCTCGCGGTGTCTTTGGTTCCCGAGCTGAAGGCGGTTTTGTGCGAGGCAACTCGACAACGCCAGACGGTAAGGTCCTCGTTCTGCCGGAAAGCCCCCTTGGATATTCGTCAGGGTTTGTTGTACTCTGAGCTCTATACATCGGGGCTTTTTGCGCAGGATGCTTGGGAGCGCTACGCTTCTCTGTCAGCGGACCCTGCTTACGACACGCAAAGACGCGCTGTGTCGCGACCAGGGTCTTCGCAGTCCCGTCCTTCTGACGGTCCTCTTCGGGGTGCTGCCGCCAGTGCTGCCGCCAAGAAAGGGCGCAGGAAAGGGAAGTTGCCGGCCAGAGCGTCGGTTCCGCCTCGCCCTTCTGCTCCTGCTCCCTTTCATCCCCGCCGAGAAGGGGCTGGCCAGCCTTCCACTTCCGGCCGCACTTCGACGGGGTCAGACACGAGACGGACAGGGGATGGGGTGACCCGCCCTTTTCGACGAGGTGGGGGGGGGGTAGAGGAGGTCAACGTGGCTCTTATGACCGCAGGGACCGTACCGGGGGACCCTCCACGTCAAAAAATGTGTAGGTTCTCCAGGTCGGTCTCCTCCTTGTTCTCCTTCTCGCCTAGCCGAAAGGGTCGCTCACCTCATCTCGGGGGCTCCCACAGGTTGTTTTCGCCCTTGCGCCCCTCGGTGGCCGCGAGGGACGTGGGGGCGGAAGATTGCACGGAGGGGTCTAACCTGGAGATGGAAGTCCAGACCCCCACTCAGCTCTTGTCAACGAAGCCGGCCTGTCTCTTCGGAGGTGGCCGACGTGATAACATCCATGCACGAGCAGGGAATCGTCAAGGAGGTGAAAGCCGGTCAACCGGTTTTCCTCTCCCGTGTATTTCTGGTACCAAAGAAGGACTGCGACGCGATGCGACCGGTGGTGGATCTGTCGGCCCTCAACGGGCACATCGTGAACACACGGTTTCGGATGCTGACGGTGCACCAGGTACGACTGGCCCTGCGACCTCTGTCGTGGGTAGTGTCGCTGGACCTCAAGGATGCGTATTGGCACGTTCCTATCCATCCTCGTTTCCAGTGATTCTTGGCCGTTCAGACTTCCGATCGTGTGTTCATGTTCGACAGACTTCCCTTCGGTCTCAACATCCCGCCGCGGATCTTCTCGAAACTGGTGAAGCAGGCTCTGGATCCTCTCCTCAGGGGCGGCCTCCAGATCCTGTTTTACTTGGACGACTGGTTGATAGTTTCAGACACCCTAGAACAGTGCGTCCACGACACCCTCACAGTAGTTCAACACATCACACAGTTAGGGTTCAAAATCAATATTCCCAAGTCACGCCTGACCCCGTCGCGTGTCGTGACGTGGGTAGGTCTCGAATGGGATCTGACCAACGCTACGGTGACCCAGAGTCAGCCAAACGCGGTGAAACTTCGCAGGAAGGTCTTCGCCGTGTTGCACTCGGTCTCCCTCACGAGGAGGATCTGGGACTCGTTAGTGGGTTCACTGAATTGGGCCGCTCTGACCATTCCCTTAGGGAGGCTCAGGCTGCGCCGCCTAATACTCATGGGCAACAAGGTGTTTCCGTTGGCCCCTATGGATCGGCTCATGCCGATCCCGCGTACCATTCACAGACACTTAGGACACTGGGTTGCTCGGGGCACGCTCTCTGCGGCTGTGCCCTGGACCGCCCCCCCGCCGACGATCTGGGTAGATACAGATGCGTCGAGCGAGGTAGGGTGGGGTTACCAATCCAACTCTGGGACATCAACATCACGGCAGATGGGTGGGACACACACACCTACACATCAATGCCCTCGAACTGTTGGTTCCCTTGTTCTTCCTGAGGGACCACGCGCTGGCCCTTCGTGGACGGTCAGTGGCCTTCAGGATGGACAATCAGACAGCTGTCCACTGTATCCAAAAGCAGGGGTCCTCCAGGTCTTTGACTCTGTTGGGGATCTCCGAGAAGTTGTTCTTCCTCGCGAACCGACACAACATCTCCCTGCACGCCTCCTACCTGCCCGGGACTGCCAACCTGTGGGCGGACGCCCTGTCGAGAGGACAGGGCGTTCTTGTAGAATGGGCAATGAAACACACTGTATTCGACGACCTCGCGGCTTCCTGGGGTGTTCCGGAGGTCGACTTGTTTGCATCGAAGGAGACGCGCAAGTTGCCTCAGTACCTATCCCTCTGGACTCGTACTCCGGAGGGGGGTCCGGACGCTTTCATGGAAGACTGGAGCAGGTGGCAGTCGATATACATATTTCCGCCACCAGACGCACTGTTGATGTGCAAAGTCCTCGCGAGGCTGCGGCTGTACCGCGGCAGAGTCTGGCTAATAGCGCCTCTGTGGCCGGCCCAGGCTTGGTACGCCCAGTTGAAGCGGTGGTGCCCGAGTCCGGTCCCTCTCCCTCTCTCAAGCTTCCACTTGAGCCAGGTTGGAGACCTGCGGACCTCGTTGGCCTTCGCATCATGGATGTTCGTGAGGCACGGTGGCTACCAGTCCACGGACGGGACCTGACTCACTTCCTGAAGCGTTCATGGACGTCTTCGACTTGGGAGACTTACGAGTCCCACTGGAGGTCTTTTACTAGGTGGATACAGGACACTCGCCAGACAGTTAGCTCTCCTTCCCTCATACTACACTACTTGTTTCACCACTTCCGTACGCGTCACTTTCAAGTCAACACTATACGTAACCACTTGTCTGCCATCCGGGAGGTCTTTGAGTCCGTCACTGGGCTGGTCGTTCCGCCGAAGGAGCTGGATTCCTTCATGAAGGCTGCCTTCAGGGAGCGACCGCCTCCGCGCCAGATCCCTCCTCAGTGGGATCTGGGGCATGCTCTGGACCTTCTGGCTTCACACACATATACACGGGACACTACACCGGTTCATTTGCTGGAGCGTACACTCTTCCTTGTCGCTCTGGCCACTGGGGATAGGGTGTCTGAACTAGCTGCCATGTCACGGTCCCAGGAATGCATGCGATTCTCCCCGTCCTTGAATGTCGTCACGTTAGCCCCATCCCCTCATTTTGTTGCCAAGAATGAGAGAGAGACCCACATTTTCAAGCCTTTCACCATCCAGGCTTTAAAGTGTGGGCATACTCACCATGTGTTGTGCCCGGTGCAGGCCTTGCACTCCTATGTTGAGTCTGTGGCGCCGACTTCGGGTACTGCTGTGTGGGTGTCTCCTCGGACTGGTATTTACCTAATTGTATTTACCTAATTGTAGTTTACAGGAGTTGAGCTAAGCTCGTGTTGTCCCGTCTCTCAGTCTACTTTTTATCCAATTTTTTCTTGAAAATATGGATGTTCCTTGCCCCTACCACCTCCTCCTCCAGCCCATTCCATTTGTCAATACATCTATAGGGGAAGCTAAACTTCCTGATATCGTTCTTGCAGGTAGGTCTTTTTACTTTGTAGCTGTGGCCTCTAGTTATTCCTGTATCCATAATTAATATATCCTCCCTATCCAGCCTCTCCAGCCCCCGGGTACATTTGTACATCATTATCATGTCTCCCCTCTCTCTCCTCTCTTTTAGACTCGGTAGATTTAATTTGTCTAGCCTCCCTTCATATGGCAGTTCTCTGAGACTTGGAACCAATCTAGTGACTGCTCTCTGGATTCTTTCTAACTTGTGAATATGCTTCTTTAGATGCGGGGACCACACCACTGCTGCATACTCCAATCTTGGTCTAATCATACTCTTCATAATTTTCGCTACCATGGTCTCATCCAAATAGTTCAGAGCAACTTTCATATTCCCGGCCATTGCATACATTCCGCTAAAGAGCTTGTTAATACGTTTCTCTGGCGACAAATTATCTTGTATAATCAACCCTAAATCTTTTTCTTTTTCGGCCTTGCTAATTTTATTATCTCCCATCCTGTACTCCCAATTTGGTCTATTCACACTTCTTTCCATATTTAACACATGACATTTACTTATATTAAATTTCATTTTCCACTTGGTGCTCCATTCGTATATTTTATCTAAATCCCCTTGCAGCTCCTCACAACTACTTTTATTTGTTATTTGTCTCATAATTTTTACGTCATCTGCAAACATTGACATGTAAGAGTTTATGCCTATCGGCAGGTCATTCACGTACATAAGGAACATGAGAGGTGCCAACACAGATCCCTGCGGCACACCACTCTCAACTTTCCGCCACGATGAGTAAGTTCCTCTAATGTTGGTCCTCATTTCCCTATCTGTTAAATAGCTCTCCATCCATTTCAGCAAACTCCCCCTGACACATCCTAGCGTCTCAAGCTTAGATAACAATCTCTTATGTGGTACCTTATCGAATGCTTTGGAAAGGTCTAAGTAGACGCAGTCCACCCATCCGCCTCTTTCTTGGAGTACATCTATCACCCTACTGTAATAACATAGCAAACTGGTAACACAAGATGTCCCTTCTCTGAATCCAAATTGCTTTGGGGTTTTATTATTTCTTTCTCTCCAACATTTTCATCCATCTCTTCCTAATTAGCTTTTCACAAATCTTGCATACAATACTAGTAAGTGAAACTGGTCTATAGTTTAGAGGGTCCTCAGGGTTTCCATTCTTGTATATCGGAATGATATTAGCTCTTTTCCATTCAACAGGAACCTGTCCTTTATCTAAGGAAGCTTGAATTATGTCCCTCACTGGCTCCACTAATGCTCTGCACACTCCTTTAAAACCCAGGCAGACACTTCATCCGGTCCCATAGCTTTCCTTACTTCAAGTCCTCTCATCGCAGATAACAGCTCATCTCTAGTTATTTCAATCTTACTAAGACCACTCTCCAGTACTCCCGCCTGTGGTTCGTCAAAACCTTCCTCTCTAGTAAAACTGACCCCAATTTGTTATTCATTACCTCACACATGTCCGATACATTTTCATACGTCCTAGCATCAACTCTTAATTTAGTAATTTGTTTCTTTACCTTCAACTTACTGTTTATATTTATAAAATAATCTAGGGTCACTTTCACATTTATTTACTATGTTCTTCTCATAGTTCATTTTAACTTGCCTAATTATGTTAACATATCTATTCTCTCCTGTTTATATTTATTCCGATTACTCTCAGTGTTCCTTCTTCTTAATCTAGCCCAAGCTGCATCATGCCTACCCAAAGCTCTTTTGCATTTCAAATTAAACCAATCTTTCTGCTTAGTAAAATTTCCAGTTTTATATCTTGGGACAAACATATTGGTTCCTACTCTTAAATTTCGAGGAATCTACTATATTTACCTTGTACGTCCCGTTCCTTCAAAATAAGATCCCAATCTACTCCCTCTAAATATCTTTTCAAGGATACATATCAGCTTTACTATAATTTAATCTGTCATTTATGTAGCTATTGTCTAATCTATTGGCATTACTCGAGGTCAACTTCCATTTTAGTAATAGGTGATCACTTTTACCTACAGGACATAGATAGTTTATATCACTAATTTCGTGAGGATCTTTTGTAAAAATCAGATCGAGTTTAGAAGGTTCGTTATTACCCCTCATTCTTGTATTTTCCTTCACATGTTGTGTAAGTACATTTTCCGTAACCAACTCCACTAGCCGACTTCCCCAAGATCTCTGATTTGGCCCTGCATCTCCCGATTCCCAATCAACCTCACTACAGTTGGTGGGAGGCTCTCGACGGTACAGATAGGCCGCCACATTTGTCGGGTCATTCGTGCCAGTAACCCTGATTGTAGGGGTTCTGCGCACGATGTGCGGTCCTTTGCTGCCTCCTTACGGTTCCTGCAGAGTCGGTCGTTGCCTGACGTCGCCTCGGCGGGTTTGTGGTCTTCTGTCCATACCTTCGTCTCCTCCTACCTCTCCATGTCCATTGTTAGACCCCCTCGGCCTGTGATAGCTCTCGGGAGTCGTGTTTTCCTAGAGCTCTAGCGAAGATGCCTGGTCTTCCCCCCTTGTCACTCTTTCTTTTACTTTGTTTTATTTGGAAAAGGGGGGGGGGAGTACGGGTTTGCAACACTGGATTGCAAGTTTGGGATTATGTTTTATGTATACAGTACATAAGTGTTTTTGCCAAATTGAAAATTGTGTTTTATTATTGTGTTCAATGTTTTTGTTGGTTTTGGAAGAAAAGGGATTTTGGGTACAGTACTTTTTGGTTTAAGACAAGTCTATGGTTTTGCATTACTATGAATGACGGGCACGTGTTAAAACTGCTCTTTTTAGCTACTCCTCAGTTTTTCACTCTTTTATTAAACTCTCTTGTTTAAATTGTGTTTCTTTGTCATTCATAATTTTGTCTTATGCATTGGTTTTTTTGGTAGGTTGGGCTTGGATGTCCTCCTCCTATTTGTTATGCAGCCTTGACGTTGGATTTGCCAAGACTACTAACAAATTGGGAGGTTTGACGTACCTCCCAACCTACCAAATAGGAAAACCTACTATTTGGTAGTAGTCTTGGAAAATCCAACGTACATAATACCCTCCCTCACGCCGGACCCCTGCCCATCCGCGTTCTTCTGCTGACGTGAGATGTGATAACAAGAGAGGGTCGCTCATGCGCACGTTCGACAGGGATCGGCGCATGACGGAACACGGGATGGGCCTTGAGCGGTAACTAAGGTAAACCCCTTTTTCTTCTCTTCTATACTTTTTTCACCTTCGGTGGTAGTTTTGGTTAATGTACAACGTCTCCTAGAGCAAGATAAGGAGTAGACTCTAGACGTTTTCTTTTTAACCGCGGTTGGAATGACGACATAGCAGTCAAAATAGACAAGTCGTCATTGCAATTAGGTTAATAGCCTTGACGTTGGATTTTCCAAGACTACTACCAATAGTAGGTTTTCCTATTTGGTAGGTTGGGAGGTACGTCAAACCTCCCAATTAAACTCTCTTGTTTAAATTGTGTTTCTTTGTCATTCATAATTTTTTTTTATGCATTGTTTTTTTGGGTATGTTGGGCTTGGATGTCCTCCTCCTATTTGTTATGCAGCCTTGACGTTGGATTTGCCAAGACTACTAACAAATTGGGAGGTTTGACGTACCTCCCAACCTACCAAATAGGAAAACCTACTATTTGGTAGTAGTCTTGGAAAATCCAACGTACATAATACCCTCCCTCACGCCGGACCCCTGCCCATCCGCGTTCTTCTGCTGACGTGAGATGTGATGACAAGAGAGGGTCGCTCATGCGCATGTTCGACAGGGATCTGCGCATGACGGAACACGGGATGGGCCTTGAGCGGTAACTAAGGTAAACCCCTTTTTCTTCTCTTCTATGCTTTTTTTCACCTTCGGTGGTAGTTTTGGTTAATGTACAACGTCTCCTAGAGCAAGATAAGGAGTAGACTCTAGACGTTTTCTTTTTAACCACAGTTGGAATGACGAAATAGCAGTCAAAATAGACAAGTCGTCATTGCAATTAGGTTAATAGCCTTGACGTTGGATTTTCCAAGACTACTACCAAATAGTAGGTTTTCCTATTTGGTAGGTTGGGAGGTACGTCAAACCTCCCAATTTGTCCAAAAGATTTATGAATACCCTCTGACATAATATATAAAGACCAGCATGGCGTTTATAACTGATGAAGTCTTTCCGGTGGTGTTTGTTTCAAGATTCAATTTTGGGAAAAAAAAAACTAAAAAAGACGCCGGCCCCCGAATTATCTCGTAGATCAAAAACTGGGAAGCCTGACAAATATACGAGATCTAACTTCTCCTGAAGTATCTTTTTAGATCGCCGTATGTTGAAGGCGGCGATACAAAACGTATCCCTCAATTGTCTGGTTAACTAACTGAATCGTAAATTCGTTATTCCCATCCCTCCAAGGAGCACCCGCCGGGTGTGAATATTAGTTTTAAAAAACGTTAACCCCAATTGTGCCCTAAAGCGCCGTATGTTGAAGGAGGCGATACACAATGCATCCCTCAATTGTCTGGTCAACTAAACTGAATTTTGCAAATTCGGGCATCCCACCCTTCCAGGTTGCACCCGCCGGGTGATTTAAAGTTTAAAAGTTAACCCCAAATGTTCCTAACCCCACTTCTTTGTAAAAGATCCCCGGGGAGGAAATACAAAGATCGCGAATTGCAAATCAGTCAATATAACCACCCAAAGGTACAACCGCCGGGTTTTATATGCAATGTCAAACCAATAGTACCTGCCCCAGACCTCTTTGTAAAAAGGTCGCCGGGAGGGAAAGACTAAACAAACAAACGGCATTGTTTCAATGGCTTATTAAAGATTTCAGCATATCTCTCACCTGTCCAAAAGAATTAAGAATAACTTCTTAATCCTCATAAAGATGAAGCATATCTTTATTAAAGATGAAGTCTTTCAAGTATCCCTTTACACTTGAGACACTAGTAAGATTCAGGCATCTTTTTATCACATAAAAAGTCTAAGCCTATCTTTAATCTCTAATCCGGCTTCTCCCAGAAGCCCTCATAGATCGCCGTCTTGAAGGCCGTGATACCCTATTGTATCAATCAATTGTTTGGCAAATTATCTCGAATCGCAAATCCGTTAATATAACCACCCGAAGGTACAACCGCCGGGTTTTATATGCAATGTCAAACCAATTATACCTGCCCCAGACCTCTTTGTAAAAAGGTCGCCGGGAGGTAAAGACCAAACAAACAGACAGCATTGTTTCAATGGCTTTGAAAAGCAGAGAAAACCAAGTCCAACAGGTGTCAGCCTGATCACCTAGAAAACTGTGTGGAGCCCCCCTCGACGGGAATAAACCAGGAACCCTGATCCCAGGCTCGACCATAGAAAACGCAGTTTCTGATGAGCCCTCAAGCGACCAAACTCGTCGGGGTAACTTATCTATTTTAGCCATCCTGACTAAAACTCGGTAAACAAAAACGGTGTTCTCGGAGCAACGAGAAAAATGCCGGAAAGGTAACCCACACTAAACTATACATTACAGGAGGGCGTAATGCATAAAGCAATGAATAACACAGGAAGCCTGATCCGAGGCTCGACCACAGAAAACGCAGTTTCTTATGAGCCCTCAAGCGACCAAACTCGTCGGGGTAACTTACCTATTTTGAGCCATCCTGACTAAAACTCGGTAAACAAAAACGGTGTTCTCGGAGCAACGAGAAAAAACGCCGGAAAGGTAACCCACACCAAACGAGACATTTTAACACATTTTATACAAAGGGTGTGCGCAAAAATAGGGATACCTGAACAGGAGGGCGTAATGCATAAAGCAAAAACCGGGGCAAAGGTAGCCATGACAGAGACTGGTGGGATACTTACTCCAGGTTCTGCATAGACCCGCCGGGACCCAGCTCTGGAAAAAAAGAAAATTTCCAGGAATTAATGCTCATAAGGTTAACCCAAACATGTTCGCACACAAGTGTTAAATAACCCGCCGGGTAACGAGACGTAATACTCAACGACTACAGCTCGCTACGCGGTGGGGTTTCCTAAGTAAAAGATTTCAGAATATCTTAATTTGTCCAAAAGATTTATGAATACCCTCTGACATAATATATAAAGACCAGCATGGCGTTTATAACTGATTAAGTCTTTCCGGTGGTGTTTGTTTCAAGATTCAATTTTGGAAAAAAAAAAAAAAAAAAAAAAAAAAAAAAAAAAAAAAAAAAAAAAGACGCCGGCCCCCGAATTATCTCGTAGATCAAAAACCGGGAAGCCTGACAAATATACGAGATCTAACTTCTCCCGAAGTATCTTTTTAGATCGCCGTATGTTGAAGGCGGCGATACAAAACGTATCCCTCAATTGTCTGGTTAACTAACTGAATTGTAAATTAGTTATTCCCACCCTTCCAGGGAGCACCCGCCGGGTGTGAATATTAGTTTAAAAAACGTTAACCCCAATTGTGCCTTAAATTGCCGTATGTTGAAGGAGGCGATACACAATGCATCCCTCAATTGTCTGGTCAACTAAACTGAATTTTGCAAATTCGGTCATCCCACCCTACCAGGTTGCACCCGCCGGGTGATTTAAAGTTTAAAAGTTAACCCCCATTGTTCCTAACCCCACATCTTTGTAAAAGATCGCCGGGGAGGAAATACAACAACAGCATAGTTTTATATTGGCTTTGCAAAACATAAAAAAATACAAACAACACGTGTCCGTATGAACACTGTTAGATGGGTACAGCCGGGAATCAGACAGAGGTGGGCAGGTGCGCGCCATTTGGCGCTCTGCGCTCTGCGATCCGGTGCGCATTACCAATATAGAGGAGCGAGGAGCGGCAAAATTCTGAAATCGGAGTGCAGGCGGGGAGCGCAGCTAGAAATTCGCGCTCCTTTCTGGCGCTCCGGAGGCGATTTTTCCTGTCAACAACAGGTACAAGAACGTCAGTATCGTGTACAGTCATCGTACCGTTCGTACGGTGTTACTCACGGTGTTAGTGAACTGTGATACAGTGATACTATGATAGTGACAGACTGACAGTGTTACAGTTGTTAACTTGTTATTATTTTTTTTTGGCTTTGCTAACGCAAAGTAAACCTTACGGGCAAGTTACAGCTTACGAAGGGGCCTAAGGGTAAGTCTGGCAGTGGTATAGCCCGAGCCTGTCTGACTGTCTGATAGTCAAAAGACACTATAGACTTCAGAGACTTTTATCATTTTATGGTATCGATACTATCGGAATGTTACTTGAATGTATGGGTGGTTTGGGGGATGGTGGGGGGGAAGGTAGAAGCGTAATTGACTCGTGTTACAAATATGAAGCCGATTGGTGAGGTAGTTTTCGCCACCACAGATTTTATTTGTTTTTCCTTTTCTTCGTACGGATACGCTGGAAGTGGGTTGTGGGAGGAAGTTGGGGGTGTGGTGGAGGGGAAGGCAAAAGGGTAAGGCACTTGTCACACAAATATGGAACCGATTGGTGCAATCGTTTCGCCGCCACAGATTTTCTGTTTTTTTCCTTGTGAGGCGACCGATAGTCAGCGAGTGGGTGGGAGGGGTTGTTGTTGTTGTTGTTGTTCCCCAGGCTGTCTGGCCGAACAGCCCCAAGGTCTCGAGCAAGGCCAAGGCCATAAACGAGCGCCCCCACAAAATCCTCCCTGCTTACCACTAACAAAGCCGGGTGACCGAAGCCACTCCAAGGCAGGGAGCTGAGGAGGGTGTGGAAACGCCCGGGAAACCAAAGCCCCACCCAAGGCCCTGTGCCCCTCAGCAATTATGAAGGGAAAGTTGAGGGGAGGAAAGGAGGAGGGGTTTGGGGTAGTGGTGGTGCCGTGGTGGGTATGCAGAAGGGTAAGGTACATGTGGTAAAAAACTAAAAATATGAAAGCCATAGGTGCAGTCGTTTCGCTGCTACGATTTTTTTTTCGGCGAGTCGGTATATAATTATATACGGACCTGGCACTGGGCGTGACAACTGACATCTGACAGACCCTAGTCCCGGCCGTATATTATAATTATTATAAATTATATTACCGTCGGACCTGGCAGTTTCGGACCTAGTTTCTCAGTTTGGACAGTTTCTGTAATTCTTTATGTCATATCATAGATATCAATGGACAGTCACAATGTCACAAACTCACAATGATATCAATCATATCATATCATTGACATTTGCAATGATATCAATCATATCATATCATTGACATTTGATTCATTGATATGACATAAAGAATAACAGAAACTGAGAAAGTGAGAAACTTAAACAGTTAAACTTCAGAAAGACACCATGACTTGAGTTTTTTTAATGTTTTGAATTCTTGGAATTTAGTGAAGTGAAAGACAAAGGACAAAGTGAAGGACAAAGGTAAATAATTAAATAACTTCTAGAAGCTGTTTTGTTTTTGTTTTTTATATACCTATTTTTGGGAGCGCGGAGCGGGAAGCGCATCGGGTCTGCTGACAAAAGGAGCGTGTGAGCGCTGCCGCATTACCTTATGTCTGATGAGCGCGGAGCGCTGCCGCATTACCGGTCCCACCGGAGCGCGCCCACCTCTGGAATCAGAAGGAGCCTGAAACAGGAACCCCAGAGACTCAGTCCTGGGGAGCCACAGACACCCACTCGCCGGGGAAACAAGCCTGTATTTAAACCACGCGTGGCCAAAACTCGGCAACCAGCCGGGTTTTTTCATGGTGTAACCGAGAAAAACCCGCCGGAAATAACCCACCCCGTCCAGATACCATCTGAACGCAACACAGGACCGAGGCGTAGCCAAAACACAACTAACGCCGGGCCCAACATAGTCCGTGGAATTAGCCAATACACAACTAACCCAGGACACATAAATAGTCCGTGGAATTAGCCAATACACAACTAAACCAGGACACACATCACACAGTAGTACATATTTAGAAAATAAATCAATAACACTTGTATATGTGGTAAAGCTACGAGAGGCTGGCTATGCCTAGGCAGACGGATAACATTAACATGTCGGAATATAAACAAAAAGCACTGAATTATATCACAACAGGAACCACCGCCAACACACCACTGTAGCAAATACTTCCGGCAAAGGGAAGAACTGACTCGGGACCCAGAAAAAACTTCACTACTGTAAGTGAAGAAAAATACGCTGGGAACGTCAGCAAAAATACGCTACCTCATCAGAAAGATAAAAGGAAGCAATAACGCGTAATGAAAGCCGCCTGCATCACAAAGCTAGCTAACTGTGAAAAAGTTCACCTGTCCACAACCGGACCACGAGGGTACATCCGAAATAGATGCCCCAAACACACGACCCAAAATACACTGCACTGCGGGCAACCAGCCCAGGACACTCCTGCTATGCATATCCTAACCTTACTCGATACATCCCGGAGTAAACAAATGAGAAAAAACTCACTAGGGACGCAGCAAATGCGGAACCAGCGGAGCGTGGAGAGACACGTCCGGGCCGGCTGACCGCAGAGCAGAGAAGGAAGAATGACGCCTGAATCAGCGTCTGGTCAAAGATCCACACAAGTACATCTACGATATGATGGAAAACTTATTGGATAGTTATTCTTATTTTGTTTTTTGTTTTTGTTTTTTTGTTTTTTTTACGAAGTTTTTTCGTAGTGAGAACCCAATTCATAATGACTGAAGCCATGAGTGAGGTCGCGTGCGCTCATGATGAAGGCTCCTCAGATTTTAAATGCTCTGCGCGGTAGATTCAAACTACGGCGGATTAGTGTTTGAAGAGGAATGCCTTATGTTATAGGCATGTTCGTCAATGATGGAGGGGCCACTAATAAATACTTATTACTAGACCTAGTCAGTTCTGTTCATTTACCCTTCTTTCTCTAGCCCTAGTTTGTTTCTGCTATTTGTCAATTTTTCTCAATTAATTCATCCTACTGCAGCTAGTAGCCTAATGACCGTTTCCAAATTGGGAGTGGCAATGCTATTGCCACATTTTTTATTAATTTGTGTAACTAGTTTGCTTTATAGTTTAGAGAGTTAATAGCCTAGATTCAGATATAACGATGACAGATTTAAAGAAACTTAAGATTCTTAAGGGAGGGATGAAGGGAAGTTTAAATAGGTGTTTAAGAGATCTTGATGAATTTTTATTAAGTGCCACAGCTGATCAGATTAAGGGTAAATTCGCTACTGTTACTAAATCGCTAGCCACTTACGATAATTTATGCTCAGCAGGTATATGGTTTATTGGCAATTACTGACGATGTGGAAGAAGAAATGTCGGCAGATCTTGAGTACTTTGAGGACGTTATTACAGCCTTAGCCAGACTATCTTCCACCCAAGAATCAACCCTGTTAAGGATACCGGTACACCAAGGGCGACTGGTTTTAACCTGCCGAAGCTTACTTTGCCTACCTTTTCCGGTGATTCGGCTACCTGGACTGGATTTTGGGATATCTTTGAGTGTTCCGTCCATCATAATAAAACACTCACATCCATCCAAAGGTTCACATATCTCTGTGGTCAATTGAAAGGGGAGGCATTGAAGTTGGTCGATGGGTACAAGCTAGAAGTTACCAGCTACGAGTCTGCAGTGGAGTTGCTGAAGAGAACTTACGGGAGAGTGGAAGTCATCAAGACCGCGTTAATTACCAAATTCTTCACGCTAGATCCTCCATCCTATGATGTGGCGGACCTAAAGGAGTACTATGCCTCCTTTGAGAGCCTCCTCCGATCTATGGAGACAATGGCCATCACCAAGGAGGAGATATTTATTGTAAGTATCTTGAACAAGATACCCTCTCCCCTAAAGGAAATCGTAAGACGACAACTAAGCGACTCTCCACTAAACTTGGAAGTGTTGGTGCAGGTGTACCAGACTGAAGTCTTCAATATGGAGAGTACTGGACACTACCGACAAGTGGAGATGTCGCCATCTACTGCAGCTTTCCCGGTACAGACTTCTCCTAAACAGAAAAGGCCAATATCATTAGGTTGCAAGTTGTGCAGTGTCCACGGTCATCTGTGGTACCAGTGTCCTAAGTATCCTAAGGCTACACAGAAGATTGGCAAGGCTAAATCGCTTAAGTTATGTACCAGCTGTCTGGCAAGAGACCACATTCAACAGTAATTGCACCAATTCCTACATCAAACTTTGTAAGTATTGCAAGGGGAAACATTGGTTTTCCCTTTTGCACCCAGTCTGATCGGCACGACAGCAAAGAAAAGGGTAGAACCCCCAAAGAGTCACATGAGAAAGGTAAGAGCGAGGGTGATAAAGTATCTGCCATGTCCATTGCTTCTCGAGAATGTCAATTGCTTCCTACTATGATGCTGCCAGTAGTGGGGAGTAATAATAATACTATAATGACGCGCACCTTACTTGACCAGTGCTCACAGAGGTCATTCATTCTGCGGTCATCATTACCCCAGCTCAAGTGTACCAGCAAGGGTCAAGAGAATTTGCATCTCCATGGTTTCACTGGTGAAATAGATTCCAGTGACTATGATATAGTGGAGATTTCCTATGTTTATAGAAGAAAGGTATGTCCCATCAAGGCTGTTGTGGTCGACACACTACCCAGTTTCTATATAGCATCAGAGATTCAACCACATTTGAAATATCTCAGAAGCAAGGGTTATAAACTGGCTGATGATCAACTCTCTGCTAACAATGGTATTATGCTACTGGTCGGAGCTGATTATTACTACGACCTGGTTCACCCTGGATATCAGCGGGTAGATAAGCTAATAATGCTCCCCACGATCCAAGGGTATGCCATTTCTGGATCCTATGCCACTTCCTCTCAAGATACACAGGTGGAGGTGGTTACGGTCCTCAAGGTAGCAGTAAGCCCCATAGATAAATATATTAGGCCAAATGTGCCTGATAATACATGTACTGATATAGATAAGCTATGGGACTGGACAATATAGGAATTGACCCACATGAACTTGATCGGGAGTCCAAGCTAGCGTTAAGCTCGTATGAAGAGACTGTAACGTATGACTCTGGCAGGGGTCAGTATGTGGTAAGGCTCCCTTGGAATGATAGCAAGAGTAAATTACCTACTAATTTCCATCTAGCACTTGGTAGGTTACGTGGCCTTCAGAAGCAGTTTGTCAAGGATCCAAATTATTGTGAGACTTATGCGGCAGTTTTAGCCGAGCAGGTACAACGTGGATTTGTGGAGAGAGTAGATCTCGGTGAGTATGGGGATAACATCCATTACCTTGCTCACCATGGGATTAAAAGGGACAGTTCCACCACTCCTGTTCGTATTGTGTATGACTGCTCTGCTAAATCCAGTGATCGCTCCTATAGCCTGAATGATTGTCTGTACACGGGTCCATCCCTGGTCTCTGATCTAGCGCAAATTATGTTGCGCTTCAGATGTCATAAGTTTGCATGGGTCGCCGATATTGAGAAGGCCTTCCTGATGCTTCAACTCCATCGTGAAGACAGGGACTCGACAAGATTTTTATGGCCACGGGACCCAATGGATCTAGATTCAGAGTATCTGGTCTACAGGTTCAGAGTCATCTTATTCGGGGCGACCTGTTCCCAGTTCCTTCTCAACGCTACTATCTTGCGTCATCTTGAGGAGGCTGGACTAGATCCTGACTTCAAGAATGAGATCAAGCAGGGGATCTATGTGGACAATCTTCAAGGCACTGGAGACAATGAAGATTTATTGCTCAAGAGATGCTGGGAGATCCGCGATATATTTGCCAAGGCTCATTTATACTTAAGAGAATGGGCCACTAATAGTGGTCTTTTGAAAGGTCAATTTGCTTCTGACGGTGTAGCTACTAAGAATAGTGAGGTGAAGTTTGTAAGCCACAAATGGGACACTACCACAGATTGTATATCCTTCTGTCACACCCCATGCGGCAGTGAGCTTATGACCAAGCGAAACTGCTTAAGCTTGTCAGCGAGGTTGTTTGATCCCCTAGGTTTTTTGCTGCCTGTAACTATCCGTGCTCGTATGTTTTTACAGCAACTGTGGCGGCTTAAACTAGATTGGGACACGCCCCTCCCGACTGAGTTACAAGATACTTGGCGGTTGATTCGGTCGGACCTTTCCACATGTTGCAAGGTCCAACTTAATCGTCAGGTTATTAGTGGTCAACAGGTGGATCTTCATGCCTTTTCTGATGCTAGTAATAGTGCGTACGGTACTGCCATATACATATGCAATGGTAGTGAAGCGACACTGGCTATAGCGAAGGCCAAAGTAGCCCCTATAAAGAAGATTACAGTTCCTAAATTAGAACTTACTGCATTGCTTCTGTCTGCTCGTCTAATAAAGTTTACACTGGATGCTTATGCAGACATACTACAGATTAATAACGTCTATGTCTGGAGCGACAGTCAAATAGCGCTTTCATGGGTACACAGCCAGAAAGTGTTACCTGTTTATGTTTCTAATCGCACTGATGAGATACATAACTTAGTTCCTACAGCTAAATTTCGCTATGTGAGCACCAGGGATAACCCCAGTGACATCGTTTCCCGGGGGATCTCGGCGCAACAGTTTATGTCGTCCTCTATTTGGTGGCATGGACCTCCATGGCTTATATCTCCAACTGAATGGCCTCAGGATTTCAGGGAATGCATATCTGATCCTTCAAGTCGGCCCCAAGATGATGTGTTAAGTAGTTCGAATGTGAGTACTACACATCAGGATAACAAGTTGGTAGAGTGGGAACGTTACGGCAGCTATGATCAAGTAATACGGGTATTTGCATGGATATACCGTTTCATTAACAACATGAGAAGTCGGGCTCACGGGTCTTTCCTTAGTGAAGATTCGAAGCATATCAGACTCCATGAATTGAGATCAGCAGAAGCGAAACTAATATGTTTAGTGCAAAGGGAATCTTATCCTACTGAACATCAAATCCTGAGCAAGGAGTCAAAGGCCAAACCCTCTAACTTAATGAGGCAGCTAAGATTATATATGGAAGGAGGCATAATTAAGTGTAGAGGCAGGATACAAAAGGCGGACATTATTGATTCTGCGAAATATCCTGTCCTCCTTAGCTCCTCTCATTTGATTACCAAACTGTTGATTCGCCAATGCCATCGGACCTGCCTACATTTTGGCGTAAATTATGTTCTGGCGTATATGCAACAACGTTGGTGGATCCCTAAGATGCGACAAGTAATTAAAGGGATCCATAATAGCTGTACTATCTGTAAAAGATTACAGGGAAAGCCTTACTCCCCAGTTGATCTACCTCCCTTACCTGAGTTCAGGGTACAAAGGACTGAACCATTTCAGGTAACCGGGGTAGACTACACCGGAGCGATTCAAGTTAGAGAATCGCCCGGTAATATCATAAAGGTATATGCCGTTCTATTCACATGTGCGGTAACCAGAGCGATTCATATTGAATTGATTGACGACCTATCCAGTGAGGGGTTTTTGCATACTCTAAGACGCTTTGCAGGCCGCAATGGTTTCCCTCAAATTATTATGAGCGATAATGCGACTTGTTTTGTCGGGGCCTCTAAATATCTCCAGAGTTTAATGGATGACCCGCAGGTTGTGGCTACCCTCACTGGAAAGGGTTGTCAGTGGAGATTTATACCAGCACGTGCACCATGGTTCGGGGCGATTTGGGAGAGAACTATCGGTATCGTCAAATCTGCCATGAAGAAGGTATTAGGAAGGGCACTGGTGACCAGACGGGAGTTGCAAACCATCTTAATAGAAATTGAGATGTCAGTCAACGACAGGCCCTTGACCTATACCTCGGCAGATGTTGATGACCTCTTACCCATTTCGCCTTCTATGCTAACACGTGGACGAACCCTTAATACCTTTCCTAGATCGTCCGTAAATGACGAAGATCTGCATGACCCTACGTTCGGCAATGCTGACGCCACACATCGTCGCTTTCAGTATGTAAACAAGGTGTCCGACGATCTATGGAAACGGTGGACCCAAGAATATTTGCTGTCTCTTCGCGAGCGTCGCTCTAATAAGATCAAAGGGACGAATCAACGATGGCCTCGTATCGGGGATATCGTCCTGATTCATGAGGAGCGTCCTAGGTTATTTTGGAAGCTTGGGAGGATTATCGATTTGTTCCAGGGCATTGATGGTCTTATAAGGGTTGCTAGAATACGAAATTCGACTGGGGTTACTACTCGCCCAGTCGTAAGGTTATATCCCTTGGAGCAGGATGTAGAACTGCCGGATGATCCTGGCGTCTCTACTGATACCCCTCCGCGGGAGAGTGCTGGTGACAGTGCTCCTCAAGGTGGGGCAGCTGATGATGAGAAGGATGATCCTCCTCAGGCTTCAGGTGGCGCTCGTCCCAAAAGGAGGGCGGCTATGAGTTCCGTGGACCTTTGGAGATCAAAGATCAAACTAGGTGATCTTTGACTTCGATGTCCTTTTGTTGTTCTCTGTATATAGCTCCTGTATATCATTTTCGTGGCGGGCAATATGTCGGGAATAGTGTAATGATCCCGACAGTTTTTGATCCAATAGGACATTTGAATTTGGCGGTATCGTATCGCATGTACGATTTCGGCTGGTTCTTTGTGTATTGTAGTTTATTCTTAAGTATAGGTTAAATATTAACTGTAATGTATAAATATCTACATCAGCTCTAGATGTATCATGAAACCAAGTTATGGGTTATAATTATTATGAGCCGGCAGCCATATGTAATTTCGCGAAGCGATTGGACGCCGGCCCTTTAGTCTCTCAATCAACACCATACAGCCAACATCTCCTCCCCCCCCCCCCGGCTCTGACTCAACCCACAGTTCACCATGTGCTACAAATATTAATCTATAACAACAGTCCAACATCACCAGTCCTCTAAGCTAAGTTCATTGTATCGATATTGTATTATGTGAACATTCCTACATGTCATGCAATTGAATTAGCCGTGTGTGGGGGACTGGATTACACCCATCGACTACGTCGTTGGTAATTATATTATAAGTATTTGTTGGGATATTTCATGTACCAGTGATATGTAATTTAACCTCTTTATCTAAATTCCCGACAAGGAATGGGAGTGACTTTAGGGAAAACCTGAACCTGACCCAGAGGTCTCGCAGAGGGTACCGGCGCAGGGGAAACCTTAGCTTTTCTCTCGTCACATATAGCATTCACTAAATCCATCCACTTATGAAGTTGTGCGTCAGTAACAAATCTTCCACCTTCCTGGACAGTAGCTGACGACCGATGAGAGGACGAATCCTGCATGTCAGTGTCAGATTGGGAAGCAACCCGTTGCCCAGACGGAATGTTCTCCAAAATTTCCCTGAGACGTGGATGAATACGGGTGATGTCCGACGATTAGGCAGAAGGTTCTGGGAAGGTCTCCATAGGGACTTCTTCAAACCTAATAGAGGTGTCATCTGGAATTGCTTCTTCCGGGATGTCGTGATGAGGAGTCCAGTCCAAGTCAGGTGCAGGGCACTGGTCGTGCAGGGACATTGCCGGCTGTTGAGAAGACCCTGCGACAGGCTCATGACTGTCATCTCTAATCAAAGCACCTCTATATTCCATAGCTAACACAGGTTGAGGCGACCGAAGCTCCTATGGCTCCGGCTGGCGGGGAATGGATTAAGGCCTATGCCGGACCGAAGGTGACACATGGCCGACCTTCGGATCGCTAATAATGCCACTAGGCAATTCACGAGGCGGAGTCTCTGAATCACGTCTGGAGGCTGTTTGGCCGACTGAATAGAAGGCACTGCAAAGTTCCCTGTACTGACTCTCCGAACCTCCGCCGGCGATCGGCTCCGTGAAGTGTATTTACCTAATTGTATTTACCTAATTGTAGTTTACAGGAGTTGAGCTAAGCTCGTGTTGTCCCGTCTCTCAGTCTACTTTTTATCCAATTTTTTCTTGAAAATATGGATGTTCCTTGCCCCTACCACCTCCTCCTCCAGCCCATTCCATTTATCAATACATCTATAGGGGAAGCTAAACTTCCTGATATCGTTCTTGCAGGTAGGTCTTTTTACTTTGTAGCTGTGGCCTCTAGTTATTCCTGTATCCATAATTAATATATCCTCCCTATCCAGCCTCTCCAGCCCCCGGGTACATTTGTACATCATTATCATGTCTCCCCTCTCTCTCCTCTCTTTTAGACTCGGTAGATTTAATTTGTCTAGCCTCCCTTCATATGGCAGTTCTCTGAGACTTGGAACCAATCTAGTGACTGCTCTCTGGATTCTTTCTAACTTGTGAATATGCTTCTTTAGATGCGGGGACCACACCACTGCTGCATACTCCAATCTTGGTCTAATCATACTCTTCATAATTTTCGCTACCATGGTCTCATCCAAATAGTTCAGAGCAACTTTCATATTCCCGGCCATTGCATACATTCCGCTAAAGAGCTTGTTAATATGTTTCTCTGGCGACAAATTATCTTGTATAATTTGTATAATGTGGCGAGATTCTGGACTTGAAGTTGAAGTCGACTTGGAGCGCCCACTGGACTTCCCTGCCTTTGACTTCTTCGCCGCCTGAGCAACTGCCGGCGAATCATGATGTTGACGAATAGGCAACCTAGACCGGGAGCGAGGGTTGGAGCTCGTCGGTGCTGGCGTCTTGTCAGAAGACCTTGGTCGTTTCGTCGAGCGGCGGGGGGGACTTTTCTCATGCTTTGATGACGAGTCACCTGTTGTTATAACGGGCTTAGAGACAACCTTTGTTTTCTTGTGCTTCGCTTTTTCATGCACTGCACCTGAACATAGCTTAAACGTAGTTGAGCCTTTAGATATGCTGGGAGCCAATTTAGGGGTGCGTATCAAGGCATCCCACAAAACTTGATCATCCAGGTGCCTTATGGGCCACATCACGGCAATAATCATGGAAGGCTTGTCTAATAGCAATGAGAATCGTTTTACACTTGTCGTCTAAATAAGTTGGAAAACCATTACAAAATTTAATGC
This sequence comes from Paralithodes platypus, assembly GCA_032716605.1. Classification (NCBI taxonomy): domain Eukaryota; kingdom Metazoa; phylum Arthropoda; class Malacostraca; order Decapoda; family Lithodidae; genus Paralithodes; species Paralithodes platypus. The sequence continues at coordinate 19,224,083 of CM064557.1, read as the reverse complement.
ACTGATTACACTTGGCACTGACCCACTAACTACGTGACCGGTCCAAACACGTCACATACTTAACGTAATTTAAATGTCCCGGCACTGGAAGGTTCGAGCAATACGACCTTGGGTATATCCATGGTAACCCCCCCCCCCCCCCCCCGGGGTTTGTGCAACGTCCTGGGAGTCTCACAGGTTCTTGACCCTACCTGAGGAATGAAAATTTCAAGAATCAATGCTCATAAGGACTAACCTGAGACTACAAGCACATCACACCTAGAACATTAGAAGAAAAAAGATGACCCACCTAGTATCTCTTAGTTCCCTCAAATGTTCCCAAGAAATGAGCATACATATCCAAAATGTGACTTCTGACTGCAGTGCTGCGCACCGACCTTAGCCTAATATTACACATTAAGAATCAAGATCTAGGTTCTCAGTAGCCCCCGCCGGTCTTCGAGTAAATCAGAGACAAGACTATCTAGGAACCATAGGCTAGGCGAGTCTTTTGGCACAGCCAAAAACGCGGCGAAGAGACCTTCCACTCTTCCGCCGGGTATTCGTTCTCTGCCCTAGACGTCGAACGGGTTTATTGGACCGCGGTGTAGCCTACCGGGTCACCCATAGCAAGTCTGGTGACACGATAAGCTCCCGGCGTACGTATTGCTGCGCAATATGCACTCCGCCGCGAGAACACCAATAAACTCTAATTCTAGCCTACCATACGCAGAAAGCTGATTCAACATAGTCCTAGACTCTCCGCCGGCCCCTTGATAGTGATCTATGAAGGGTGCAATTTAGGGAGCCTAGTAGCACGTTGCTCATGGCAAGCCTGAAGTACTCGAAACCGGTGAGAACAAAACTCCTAGCCCTGAAAATTCTGCAACATGCACATATTATGGCACAATTACAATAAAATAATAATCAATATTAAAATTATACATCCTGGTCATAAAATACCCTATAAGGAGGCAAAACACAACCTATCCGGGGCAAGCAGATAACACGATGAGGTACACTTACCGCTCTAGAAAGTACTAGGCTCTCCTTCCCCATCCGACGAACAGGAACGTAGGCGTAAAAGCATGACCACATGCGGAGCTCTTTACTACGTAAAGCAACTCCAAAAGCACGAGGTCCTCAATGAAGAGATAAACTGCTAAACCCACCAGTATTGGTAGCCGAAAAGCGGGCCCCAAAATAAAAAAATAAAGCCACATGCATACACTAGCTGAGGACAAAACATGGGGAAATAAAACACACAAATGGAAGTAAGGAGGAGGTGTGGTGTGGAGGTAGATGTGCTGGAAAGTGTGAAAAGGAACAACTTGAGATGGTTCGGCCATATGGAACATATGGAAAGTGAGAGAATGACTAAGAGGGTGTACGAGAGCGAGGTGGAGGGACAGAGAGGGAGAGGTAGACCGAAAGAGAGGTGGAAGGATGGAGTGAGGAAGTATATGAACGAAGGCGGTGCTGGTTGGGGGGAGGGGCGTCGACGGACCGGGGACAGAGGTGCATGGGGGCGGTTCGTTCGTGGCCACCCCTTCGAGGATCACGGCGTCAGGCAATAGATAGATGGCGTTCTCGTCTTATACAGCGGAGGTCCACCCACGAAAGTGAAAACAAAGCACCCAATAAACAACTCCTAGGGTGACTCGCAGGGTTAATGCAAAACGACCTAACTAGTCTAAAACTATTCTAGCTCATCACAGACTAGTACTAATGAGAAAAGACTCACAGTCCTTATGGAAGGAGGACAAATGATGAGAGGTCGAGGGACACGTTCGACCTGCGAGGCGCCAAGGAGAGGAAGGGTGAAGCGATGCGCAGCTAGCGGGGAAGCGACGCTAAGAACATCTGAACTGCGGGAAGCGTAGTACGGATACAGATCTGATTTATTATTATTTTATTTTTTACTAGATTTTTCATAATGGCATCCGCATCATAAGGACGAGTCCATAATATTTTGAGCGTACGATTACGATGATATGGATTCTTTTTCTCCTGGGCAGGTGTTTTGAACAGTGAGCCAAGGGTTCAAAGAGTGCCATGACTTGATTAGGCCTGTCGTCAATGATGGAGGGGCCACTAATAAATATAATAACTACAAAAGGAGACATTGGACCCGGTAGCAAGAGCCAATGAGCTGGAATTATTGACATATAGGTGAGCCGTTATTTTCTCATAGTCGCTGAAACCGAGTATAGTACATTTATATGACAAACCTGGTGTGGTCACCACCCTCCTCTAAGATTTGGTCTATGTGTGTGGTGACATCAGGGTTGGCCTCCAGTTTCTTCCTCAGCTGCTGGAGTTGGTCTGAGATGAACCACCAACTTTCCTGCACACCGTGTTCCACCAGTCGCCGGGTCTGCTCAAACTCCAGTGATGGGGTGAAGTCTGGTGGACCTACACAGTCACAACAACACACATTTCAATTAAACTGTCTACACTACACCATTATGCTATTTTATGAGAGACCAGAGTAAGAAAGATGGATATAGGAACAGGCTGGCAAACAAGACATTGAAACCCAGTCCTAAAACAGTCACTGCTCGTTAGGCATAAATATTATTAAAGATAGCTACCAAGTTAAAGTTTTGCTTCAGTATTTATTATGGCATGTCTTTGGAAGTGATATAAATCCCAAATCCAGATTCATTATTAATGTTAATTAAAGTCTAAGAACTCACCTAATTACTTACCAGACTTATGTAAAGTGAAGATTACAGTACTGTACAGACAGTATGCAGTTTTTAACTCCTTGCACTCCCTTCATTCACAGGGCTAGGGCGTGCCCTTGTTACAGGGACTTAAATGGACATTTGCCACGAATCGCTAGACTGAGCTGTCCAAACACTTGACATCTACAAATGGCACAGCCTGGGATCAAACTGCCGACCCTTCGATCAGCAGCCTGACACGCTACCAACCATGCCACGGCCTGTGTATGACTTGTGATATTTAATTTATCCTAACCTAAGGTCACCTAAGGTAGTAGTAGTAGTAGTAATTTAGTAGTCGTTCACTAGGCTGCCTGGCCGAACAGCACCTAAGATTGTGTTCGCCACTCTTCTAGTGGCACCAAAGAGTGCGCCGCCCATCGTTCTGGGTGGTGATTTCGTGCAGCAGACTGTTCGAAGGGGCAGCACGCTCCCCTGTGAAGATGGGCTCGTCTGGCACTTTTTGCAGTTCGACATCGAGGTATCTCCTGAAGTTGTCTAACGAGATGCCCCTCATGTCTCTTACTCTCCGTGAGAATTTGTTGAAGAGACATGGTCCTCTGTGTGATAACCAACCCTCTCGCAAAGAGCCCATAGCACCCCGGTTATTCATCCAGGGGATATCGCATTCCCAGCCTCTCCTATCACTGAATTTCATGACTATCGGGGTATGTAGGTTTGGTACTAAACCCTCTGTGATTTTCTATCTATCTATCTATCTATTGCCTGACGCTGTGATCCCCGAAGTGGTGGGCACGAACGAAACGCCCCCATGCACCTCTGTCCCCAGTCAGTCGACGCCCCTCCTCCCAACCAGCACCGCCTTCATCCATATACTTTTTCACTCCATCCTTCCACCTCTCTTTCGGTTTAACTCTCCCTCTCTGTCCTTCCACCTCGCTCTCGTACACCCTCTTAGTCATTCACTCGCTTCCCATACGTTCCATATGGCCGAACCATCTCAATGTGTTCTTTTTCACACTTTCCAGCACATCTACCTCCACACCACACATTACTTCCTCATTCGTCTGTCTATCCCTCCATGCAACTCTGCATGCACTTCTCAAGTAACTCATTTCCACCCCTCTCACTCTTGGTCTGAGTTTCTCCACGAATGTCCATGCATCACTTCCATAAGTCAATGTTGGGATTACCACACTGTCATGCAAGGACTTCTTCACTTCCATGCTGACCACCCTATTTCTTGTTACTGCTTTCAGCGTTCCTGTTGCACCCTCTCCTGCACTTCTTCATCCATACTCCCATCTTTACTCAGCACACTGCCTAGATACTTAAATGATCTGACAATCTCCATAGCCCAGGGGTCGGCAACCTGCGGCTCTTTCAGGACACTTGTGTGGCTCCAGAAGCTTCAGAAATAATCATTCTTCTTTCAAAATGAAGGGATTATAATTATAACACATTCAAGGCAACATTAGATTTGTTTATTCAACTTCGAAAAGATGTATAGGTATCAATCGTTATGATTTCTAAAAATGGGACACATGTCTTTCCTAAGCTTGTGAATACCAGGATATTGAACAATATCACTATAATTTGTTTAGTTCAAAAGTAAGGTATATTCTCTTATTTCTGAAGTACTCTAGATTTCGATTGATGGGTCCAATTTTTTTGTATTGCGGCTCCGACAGTACAACATTTTGTATGAAACTTTAAAAAAATGGCTCTTCTAGCTTTAAGGGTTGCTGACCACTGCCATAGCCTGACCATTCAACTTCACCTCACACTCTTTGGCTTCACCCCTTTCAAAGACCATAACCTTGCTCTTCCCAGCATTTACCTTCAGATTCCATTTTTCGCACACTGTTCTAAACATATTTACAAGACCCTGCAACTCCCATTCATTATCACTCATCAGAACTGTATCATCAGCAAACAGCAGTACAGGTAGCTTCCACTCATTTCCATCCCTTATCAGCGATACACCCACATCCACTGCTCTTCCTTGTATTTCTTTCATGACTCCATCCATATATACAGTAAACAACCATGGGGACATCACACACCCCTGTTTCAACCCAACATTCATGTCAAAGAACTCGCTCTGCTCATTCTCCACACGTATTGCAGCCTTTGCACCCTCATACATGATCTTCATTGCTTTCAGCAACTTGCCATCTACTCCGTATATTCTAAGTACATTCCACATACCGTCTCTATCCACTCTGTCATAGGCCTTCTCCAAGTCCATAAAGGCAACATACAGCATTTGTTGCTTCTCCAAATATTTCTCCACAACACATTTCAGGGTAAAAATCTGATCTACACATCCTTTTCCCTTCCTAAAACCACCCTGCTCGTCACCTATCCATTTCTCCGTTCTCGCTCTCACTCTCTCAATTACTACCCTACTGTACACCTTCTCTACTACCAGAGCTGGGCACTTTTGCATACACTTGCGCAAAACGCCAATTTCGCCATGGCGAAAGTGTCATTTTGGAGGCGCACTTGCGTTGGCGACAAAATGGCCGCCTATCTGTGCGTTTGTAGGTTTGAAAGTTACCTCCATGTTGCTAACCTGAGTGCAAAAAATTTGGTTCCCACCACCTGTGGTAAACACATCCCCGCAGCCCCGCCACTTCCCGCGCCCGCCAAAAGCCAAGCCAATTACTTCTTGTTGTGCTGGAATCTGGTGCAATCTCTATATTTCGTGATTTTTCGTATGTGATTTGATGTGTGAAAATGCTATGGAAGACATGATAATAAAGATTACTTAATAAATATTGCTTAAAGGTAAACATAAATATTTGAAGACCTGGAGATATTCGATCGATCGTAGGCCTATTAATTGCGAACCTCTCACAAATCATAATCGAATCCACTCTTGAGCTAATATATTTAAATTATCAATAGTCTAGATAATTTATTTTTGGATATGGATATTGTCAAAATACATGAATACTGAGATGTAGAGAGCTGAGTTACGATAAAGACGAATATTAGATAAAATTATCACACGCACTAGCCACTCTTCTACTCCGGGTTTTCTCATAGCCCACTGCATTACATGTACTTCCCTTGGCACCCAGTCAAAGGCCTTCTCCAGATCTACAAAAACTAGGTATAACTCCGTTTTTCTCTAAGAACCTCTCTTGCAGTTGCCTAAGAATGAAGAAAGCATCAGTTGTGCCGTGTCCCGGCATACATCCAAACTGCATGTCGCTGATGGCAACACTTTCCCTGATCATGCATTCAAAGACCCTTTCGCTGACTTTCATGATTTGATCGAGCATTTTCAGGCCCTATAATTTCCCCTGTCTAAAGAGTCACCCTTGCCTTTGTATATATTTACTATCACACTTTTCTGCCATGCATCAGGAATTTTTTCCTCCTTTATGATAACATTAATCAGCTCTGTGACCAATTTTAACCCCAATATCTCCAGCTGCTTTTAGCATCTCAGTGACAATGCCGGAGCTCCCAGCAGCTGTCCCGTACTTCATTTTATCTATAGCACTTTTGACAGTGTCGTACCCTATAACAGGCAGAGGGCCTTGTACTGGGACTGCAGTGCTGAGCTGTTGTTCCATTTAAACTCCACATTAAACAGTCTTTCATAAGACTCCTTCCACACCTCTCTAATTTCGTTTTCTGAGTAAACAGTCATGCCACCGTCATTATTTATGCATCTTACACCCACGACGTCCTGGCTACAGTCCCTCACAGTCTTAGCTAATTTATAAACCCCATTGGTATTATTAGTGCTGCAAACTTGTTCTATCATGCTATCCTGTATGGTTTTCTTTGTTTTGTAGACCTCTCTTCTAGCATTACATTTGGCGGACAGGAATTCTTCCTTGCTGCCACCTTCCTTCCATACTTTGAAACATCTCTTCTTCTCTCTGACTGCAGCTTATACCATATACAGTACCATTATACCATAGTCACATTTATCAAATGCCTTGGCAAAATCGGTGTAAATGACATCCACGTTTTTCTTTACTTCTAGCGATTTAAGAATTTTGTCATAATGTTCCAAAAGTTGTGAGAGACATGATCTTCCCGCTCTGAACCCATTTTGACCGGTGTTGTGTAGTTCATTTGTCTCCATGAATGTTGAGATTTTGCTTCGCAGGACTCGCTTGAAAACTTTAATGAGGTGGGAAGTTAAGAGATACCGGGCAGTAATTTTTTGGTAGTGCTTTACTCCCTCCTTTATGCAGAGGGGCAATTATTACGTTTTTCAAAACTGTCTTCATAGCGCAATGGATAAATGCACTGAATTTCGGTGTGAGCATCCTAGGTTCGAATCCCTGGACTGCCACATGTATTTGTTGATTTCATTAATTGAGTTTAGGAGTAAAGTCGGTGGTGGAGGTAACATAATATTTCACCAGTGTCTAGACTCCTTCACATTATAGCCAGGCATTTTGAGAGGTTTTCCTTAGATTTCTCCATTAGGATCGAATTCTACGAGTCTGGGCCTAGTGCTAGTGGGATGGCATGATGGGAATGGCCTCTTCTATGTCTTTTGGAACAATATAAATATCCAGAACCTGGGGGGTTTCTGTAGGGGAATTTTCCATGAAAAATTAATTCTGGTCTCTGATGGCTTTTGTTTTGTCAGGCTCACTGAAGGCCATTTTATACTGTCCGTGTAAGAGTTCGCTCATTTCCTTTTTGTCCCCTGTGAATAACCCATCCCCTTTACTTAGTGGGCCAATGTTTGAATGTTTTATCCTTTTGTTTAACATATGAAAAGAAATACTTGGAATTTTCCTTTATACCTGCAATAGCCTTCCTCTCCTCTTCTGTATGTTGTAGTTCATATGAGATTCTTAGTTTTTGTTCAATTTCCATTTCTCTATCTATTTTGGCCTTTTGCCTATCCTGTAGATTTTGGTGTGCGTCGTTGTGTTAGTACAGTACAGTAATTTACTTCTGTACAGCTTCTTTCTTTTCCGTTCTTGTTTGATTCTTCGTCTTGTTTGTCTTTCAGGTATGTGGTGGCTACAGATATTGGTCATGGTTTCTGTTAATAGGACTAAACCTTCTGATGGTGTCAGGTTATTCATTAAATCTTCCCAGTCTATTTTCCGCCATTTCTTTATTTTTTATTTTTTTCTATTCCAACTACTCCCTCTCGGGCATGGGCTGAGAGCCTGCACATTCAACCGCTCAACACGGTGAAGCCCGTGAGGTCTTGTTCTAGTCTAAGGAGTGAGACATGTGAAGCATTAGAGTTCAACTCACAGCTCGAAGCAGCCCCATCTCTGAAGCTGCTTCACCTTCGTGCTTCACTGTCTCACCACCTAGACTCAGACCCTCACTCTCAGAACGCCACCTATTGATCAATTAACTCACTAGGCATTGCCGCCCTGAAGCATATTTTGAATATGGGAATATTCATAAAGTGCTATTTAATCAGAGAACAATGAGGGTATTTTTTTGGCGTTTCGGTGGACTTTGTGGTAATGCACTGATAATAGGTACAGCACAAATTCCATCCCAATAATATCTTCCCATTGATATATCGGGATGCAAACCCGGGACCATTGGTTACCAGGCCAGTGGCAAGACCACTCCACCACACCTCCCCTACCTCTTCCCACCTAATGTTTTTTTTTTATTGAAGTTAAATTTACTGAAAGGGACGGTTTTGGTCTTGATTCTGAGGTTGTCTGTACATTTGTTAAGAGGTTGTTTTGATCTCAATTAATTTATGATCTGAGTATGTTGTGTATGATATGTTAATACAGTACTACTGTGTACTAAGGAGTCTATGTTAGTGAAGACAAGGTCTAAGATTTTGTTTTCCCATGTGGGTTCGGCAATATGTTGGATCAGACTAAAAAAGTCACAAAGTTTAAAAAGCTCTCTTATTTGCTTCTTTGGTGTTATTCGCCACTACTTGGTTTTCTAGTTGTCTACATTTAATGTTTGGTAGGTTAAAGTCTCCTAACCACATAATATTTGGTGTCGGGTTCCCCAGGACTTCCACTTCTGATTTTATTTTGTTGAGCTTGGTTTTGAATTCTTCTAGGGATGAGTCCGGAGGCCTGTATGTGACAATAACTGCTAAATTTATGGAGTCTATTTTAACTTCAAGTGTTTCCACAACTTCTTAATTGTTAATTAGGAATTCAGTACATATCAGTGAGTTGTGAATGTACAAGGCTACACCTCCACGTGTTCTATGTGTTCTGTCCGCCCTATGTAGATTATAACCAGGAATACATACGTCACTATCTTGCAGTTTCTTACAGTTTCTTACAGTTTCTTACAGTAGATCCTCTGGAAAAAGGCAAACTAGGCCTGTGTATCCAGCTCAGTACCAGTACTTGCACTGCTGCGGTCGTTCACAGTGCTGGCGGCGGCGGTAGCAGACGCAACATTTTTACTATTCTGTATTTTTGCTTTATAATCAAACTTCAAATCTTGTCTTCCCCATGCTTTATCAAGATTACTTTCAAACTCCCTTATTGATTCGGAATCGACTACATACTGGGGCAGTGCGTTCCACTCATTTACCACTCTATCACAAAATGAGTTCTTTGCCTTCTCAAGCCTATTTCTTTCTTTGTAAATTTTCTTAGAGTGTCCTCTCGTTCTTGTTCCCTCCCGCATCAAGACGATACCTTCACACACATCCTCATTTATACTCTCCTGACACTATCTTAAAAGTCTCTATCATATCCCCTCTCTTTCTCCTATATGCCAGTGTCGGAAGCCCCAGTGTCCTCAACCTCTGCTCATAGCCCGCGTTCTTCAACGTTGGTACTAGCTTGCTAGCTCTCCTCTGCACTTTCTCCACTGCTTCTATATCCTTTACCATATATGGAGCCCACACCTGGTTCGCATATTCCAGGTGCGGCCTAACCAGCGCTGTATAGATTCCTGAAGATTTCTTCGTCAAGTGACACAAATGTCCTCCTTATTCTATTGGCTTTGTTTATCTTTTCCGCTAAATGTGCTGAGAAATTTAACTTATTGTCTATCACTACTCCTATATCCTTTACTGCATTCACTTCCTCCATCGCTTCATACATACTGTATCGTACCTTGTCTATCTTGCTTGTCCCAATCTGCATGTAGTTGCATTTTTTTGGATGAAAAGGCATTAACCAATGCTCAGACCATCCCTTCATGCCCTCCACATCTCCTTGAAGCAAACCCACATCTTGCTTACTCCTCACTCTTCTATACAGCTTAGTGTCATACGCATACAGGTATACCTCACTTCCATTAGTTATAATTTCAGGTAAGTCGTTGATAAATATAACGAACAGTAGTGGTCCCAACACAGATCCCTGAGGTACCCAACTTGTAATTTCCCTCCACCCCGAGCCTATTCCATTCACCAGTACCCTCTGTCTCCGATCTTTCAGGAAGGCTTCTATCCATTTCACACATTTCTCCCCTATTTTTTCCCAAGTTTACTTGGGAAACAGATTAACTTGCTCATGTAGTAGTGTACACCCTATGTGGTGGATTGTGTTCTTTTATTTCATAGATTTCATTTTAGTAAGCGTTGTTTGCACATAGCGATTTTGATAATTTAATTTGACTTTATATTGTCCTTGTCCCAATTTTGGTTTGTTTAGTTTGCAAGTTTTACACTTTAATATTATAGTTTCTAACTTTCTCTATTAACCTTTCATGTGGGACCTTATCGAAGGCCTTCATAAAATCGCAATATACCACGTCTATTACATCACCATCCTCTAGAATTTGCATCCAATCATCTACCACCTTAATTAGCTGTAGTACCGTCGACCTCCCCGGCAAGAATCCGAACTGTCTCCCACTGAAAAGTTGGTTTGATTTCATATGCTCCATTATTCCTTCTCTAATTACCGTTTCCATTAGTTTACACACAACACTTGTCAAACTGACTGGTCTATAATTTCCTGGGTCATTTCTCTTTCCCTTCTTAAATATAGCTGTTATGTTCGCCTCTCTCCAGTCCATCGGGATTTGTCCTGTATTAAACGATACCTCAAATAACATTTTCAATGGCTCTACCAACATCTCACCTCCTTCCTTTATGATTCTTGGGTGTATCCCATCCGGTCCCGGGGACTTACTTCTGTTCATTTTTTCTATAGCCCTTCTTATTCTAGCATGGGAAAACTCTATTAGTTCTAGTGCCGGTGCCTGTTTGATGGGAATAGTAGGCACTGCATCATCCGACTACTCCACTGTTAGTACCCCCCCAAAGTATTTCCCCAGCACCTCTGCTTTCTCCTTATCAGTCTCCGCTCTACTCCCATCATCCAACCCCCCTACCAGCTCTGGGATCCCTACTCTTCTTGTTAACTTTTCCTGAATGTACTTCCAGAATATTTTTGGATTATCCTTCACATTTCTAGCAATCTCCTCTCCCTCTCCTTCACCCCCCTCCTTGTCTCCCACCTTATTTTATTGTTTATTTGTCTGCGTTCCAGATCCACTTCTTTAGCTTCTATACTAGACCCCTGTTCTGTTTAACAATTTTAGTCTTTCCCACAATCGTTTCTTTCTTCTAATCAATGTCCAAAGCTTTCTTTTCATTGGCAATTCTGGGTTCGTTCTTTTCCTCAATTTTGTTTTATCCTTATATTCCCTTACTGGTACACTTTTGGATACAGCATTCTCCAGTTTGACTCTAATTTTCCTCCACATTCCTTCAGCGTCTTCACCATTCAAGTATTCCCCCCAGTCAATGTCCAAACACCGTCTCAGCAGCTCATAATCTGCTCTATCATACATGTATATTTTTTTTATTGCTTCTATTATCCCTCTCTCTTTTAATATTGCAACTAAAGCTTATAAAGGCATGGTCACTACGACCTATAGGGCTATCCACATTGACATGTTCCACTATATCCTCCTCATTGCTAAAAATCAAATCAAGTACACTCCCCTGCGTCCCATCTCTATATCTTGTCATCTCTGTAATATGTTGCATTAAAAAACAATCTCTCACTTTCTCTATAAACTTGTTTTCCAGGCTACACTGTCCCGCTGAGTAGTACAATTTGCCCAGTTGATCCTTGGCAAATTGAAATCTCCAATCAAAATCTTATATTTGTTCTCTCTATTATCTATTTCCTCCATTGCTTTCAGTAGGTTATCATCTACTCTTCACTACTATTATTTGGGCTTCTATATATAGAGGCAATTAGAATTGATCCTCTTGCACATTTTACTTCAATACACAAATACTCACAATACTGCTGTCTCATATCCACCTCATTAACCTTGAGCTCTTTTCTTACATAAATAAACAGCCCTCTTCCGACCTCTGCTCTAATAGCATTCTATCTATCTATCTATAGATAGAATGCTATTAGAGCATTCCTCTCATAGAACTCATAACCCTCCAAACTATACTCCACCAGTTCCCTTTCAATTCTAGCATTTTTTGGTCTTACTTCCTGTAAGGCTATGACATCAGGATTTTCATCTTCATCCTGCAACCTACATATCAGTTCTCTCTTCTTGTCCTGGGTAAACACATCCACATTACTAAACATAATCCTTAATCCATCTACCATTTCTTCAGCAATTTTTTTTTTTTTTTTTTTTTTTTTTCTATATTCCAACTTACTTCCTCTCGGGCATAGGCTGAGAGCCTTAACATTCACCGCTTTACAATGAACAGTGAAGCCTGTGAGGTCTTGTTCCAGTCTAGGGAGTGAGACATGTGAAGCATGTAGAGTTCAACGAGCACCTGCCATCTTGCCTTCACATGAGGCATGGTGCTCACTCATGGCCCAAAACGACCCCATCTCTGAAGCCACCTCGTTCCCGTGCTTCACTGTCTCACCCCCTACACTCGGACTCTCACACTTACACCTACACCATCCCGCTCCTCCTGTCCGTACCCTACTCCCCCCTTAGCACTACTGGGTCTGCAACTTTGTCTCCTGATCTTCCTGATCTTTAATGCGAGTCTCTGTGAGAGCTGCAAATATAGCGTTTCCTTTTATATAGCGTTTCCTTCTTCTAGCAGGTCCCTAATAAACGGTACTTTGTTCGTGGTTCTATATTTAGGCCTTGGATATTTGCAAACTAGAATGGGGAGAGATTGTTTGGAATACTATGTATACCTAATAGTCTTTGGGATGTATTAGCCACTCTTGGGTGTTCAGGAGGTACTCAAGGTGTTCTATGTGCTCTTCCGTCTCCTTCAATCTCTTCATCTTCATCTGCCATTTCCCTCTTTGCCTTCTTCCTCTGTCTCGTCCTCGCATAGCTGGAGTTTTATTTGATTACCATTCATGTTGGGTCTAGCATACCTCCAAGTGCCTCTAATATGAAAATCTGGGCATTTCATATTGTAGCAGGTCTTGTTCTCAAGTGATGTCTTTTTTTATTTTTATTTTTTCTATGTGATTGAGGGAGGCAAAAGGCATAACTGCCTATAGTGAGTGCCTCCCCCATAGTTGAAAGAGTGACAGGGCCAAAATCAAGGGACGTTCGAGCCAAAATGCCTGGACACACGGAGTTTGAAGCAATTTAAGTCATAGGAAGAGGGCAAGACTGATTCTGGGAGAGAGTTCCAGAGCTCAGCTGTTGAGTAGAAGAAAGTTTGAGAGTAACGTTTCACTCTTGGGTTGGAGAGTTGCACAGAGTAGGGGTGGGATTGAGTTGCAAGACGGGTACCACATGCCCTACATAATGGAGGTGGTATGCACTGTGTGACGCACCCCAGTGCTGGGCAACGCAACCTGATTGTACTCCTTGGTACTCCACTGTACCGCCCGTGATCTGGCTACCGTCAGCCGCTATGTATATTGAGTGTGACAACTTATAACTATGTTCTTTGTATCTCTGCAAAGGTCTCGTCATGTGCTAACCAGTGGTGGGTTTTGTTTTAAGCCATGTCGAGACCTTCCATTTAATATGTAGTATCAATAGAGAAGTTGATAGATAGGATAATGGGAATTCAGAGAGAGAGAGTGAGTTGGGCTTCAGAGCAAGAGGGTAGCAACACGCCGCGCTGCCGGCCGGGTGGTTGCCAGACGTATGGACTGGTTGGCAGCCTTGCCCTTATAGCTAGGCGCGATAGGGTTGGTAGTCCATTGTTGCCTGCCTGGGCTGGGCCCATGTTGTCGTACAGCACACTGCCTGGAGGTTGGCTGTGTGTTCCTGGACTAGGTTGCCTAGAACCTTTGAGATTCTAACATCCCTTGCTCTCTCTCCCCACTTCTCACGGTTGCACTCTTTCTCTCTGACGACATTACTCTCATTTCATTCTTCTCTCTATTTAAATGCATAACCTTCCCTTGAGGTCCTAAAGGAGTTTCAGCACTCACCTCTCGTATTACTCTTAGGACAAGCATATATTTACATGTATTAGATTTAAGGGGTTAATGTGAACAGCGATCTTCTTGATGAGGATAGTTGGTGAACGTTCTACATGTTCACGAGTTATATGCCCTGCTCATCATCCCATTTGTGACTAGACTGGTGCCATGTGTAAGAGCCCGACCATGCCCAGGAGTTGTCTGTAGAGGGACGAGGACTTAGCCTTGATTTGCATACCGAGCCAGGAGCGAGTGTAGCACCCGAGACTACAGCTCGCTCGTAGTGCCGGTATAGTAGAGTAACGTAATTTATCTGTCCTTGTGTTCTCTACAGTCTTCTCCTGGGTTCTCGCTTTCGGTGCTGGGACTCGTTGTTCCTGTGACTTGGCCTGCTAGCTAGAACACATGGGGATGATGAGTGGGATATATCTTTATTTTACTATGCATTGCAGCTCTCTTTAAGTATATATCTATAACACTTTACAATACACATTACTCACACACAAGACAACACTATTAATACTTTCATGTATCAATTAACTGCACTGTCGTTTTGCTGCTGTGTCCGGAGTTCTGTTGCGTAGGGCGCATACGGACTCGGAGGGGAGACAGAGTGAGAGAAGCGAAGTAGCCTATGCGGTAGTAGGCTACCGGCGCAGTACTGTTGCCTGCAACCTTTTAGTTATTCCAAGTATAGATTCATTATTATAATAAGTGACTACTGTTTATGTTCCTCCCATGTGTATTATTAGGTATCTACTGGATCATGAACATCTTGTATGCTACATGCTAGTGCATGTTAGTAGGGGACAGTTAGTGTAGTGCACGCGCTTTCAAGTAGGCGTGTACATTTGTCATTTAGCATTTCACTGTCATACCTTTAGCCTGCTTCTATTCTACATTATTAGAGGCTTAATATTAACGTAGTTTCTTGAGTATTGCATTTCTTTAGTAATAACGTAACCTATAAATGTCTGAGGGAGTTTAGCCTCATAGCCTACCCCTGTTGTACACTTTCGCCGAGTTAAGGTACCTCGTTACCGTAGACGATAACTCTGTAGGGCGTTGGTGCTTTTGTTGTCTGGAGCATATAGTATTTGGGACTGGAATCGAGCGTGTCGTTGTCACTTAAGCCATTTCTGTCCTACGATCAAGAATCCCGAATATGTATTGCCGATCCAGCCGTAACAACTGGCATAGCTCTGAGGAACACTGATTATTATAGTAGCGATAGAATAGCGAGAGAGATGCAACATTGCGGCGGAGAGAGAGATTGCAGAGAGTTGGTGAGTGGACGGGAGTTAATGATACGAAAGGCCTTCCTTTCAACTTTGTCTAGGAGAGCGGTGTGAGAGGAACCTCCCCACACATGTGAAAAATACTCAATACAAGGGCGCACTATGCCCCTGTACAGAGCAAGAAGCTTTGCAGGGGAAAAGAACCCCCTAAGGCGGTTGAGCACACCCAGCTTCTGGGAGGCTGCCTTAGCAAGACTGGTAATATGGTCCTTCCAAATGAGAGCAGAAGAAAAAGAGACACCAAGAATATTGAGAGAAGATGAAGGGTTGATTTTTGTATTGTTGAAGAATAAGGGATAGTCCGCTGGGAGATCCTGACGGGTAGATAGATGGAGAAATTGGGTTTTGGAAGCATTAAAGTTAACAAGGTTTTCTCTGCCCCAATTGGAAATAGTATTTAGATCAGAATTTAAGAGTTCTATGGCTTCATCACGTTTGTCGTTGAGGGATTACTGGCTGGGGCGTTCTGAAAAACTAATGGAGTAGTGTAAGGTTGAGTCGTCTGCGTATGAATGGATGGGAATTAAGGTACAGTTAAGGAGATCATTTATAAAAATTAGAATGAGAATAGGAGATAGGACAGAGCCCTGAGAAACACCGGAGTTTATAGGGTGAGGAAGTGAACAATGGCCGTCCACAACCGCGGCTATGGAACGGCCGGAAAGGAAATTAGAGACAAAGGCACAGATGGAGGGATAGAAACCGAAGGAGGGTAGTTTAGAAATTAAAGATATATGCCAGACTCTATCGAAGGCTTTCGATATGTCTAACTAGTGCAATAGAAAAAGTCTCACCGAAGTCCCGAAAGGAGGATGACCAAGAGTTAGTAAGATATGAAAGAAGATCACCAGTAGAGCGACCCTTAACCCTCTCACCACGGAAGGCCTCTTGAACGCCCATAAAAAAGCATATAACAGCTGCCCGGAAGGCCTCTTGAACGCCCAGTGGTTGAAAGCCTGTGAGCTTCGTGTGCGAGGCGTCGGTCCGACGCATGTAAACAACAGCCGGCTGGACCGACGCCCCGCATCTCCGGCCACAAGAAGGAGAGCGTCGCTTGTTCGTGTGTGCCTGTATGTTGTTGTTAAGTATCGAAAAGTGGTGTAAAGTGGCTGTTTTGGCCATAAAGTTATCTCCAATGAAATCATCATCACAGCTCAACCAGTTGACTTAGAGAGCTCTACTTAATGCCATTCTACAGGTAAATAACACAGCTACGCTTAGGGATGCGCGGGAATGCGGGAAGCAGTCTGATTAACGAATATACGGTAGCCTAGCCTAGACGTTTTTCGGCCAAAACACCCGGGTTTCGAGGAATATATATATAATACATAGCCGGGGCTGGAGGGTTAAGGAAGCCATACTGGCGATCTGAGAGCAGATTATGAGAAGAGAAATGCTTAATAAATTTGGAAGCAAGAATAGTTTCAAAAACTTTAGAAAGACAAGAGATGAGAGCAATTGGACGATAGTTGGAGGGTTGAGAGCGGTCACCCTTCTTTGGGACAGGTTGAATGTGAGCAAACTTCCAGCATGAAGGGAAGACGTTAGAGGATAGACAGAGACGAAAGAGTTTGCCTAGGCAGGGAGTCAGCACGGAAGCACAGTTTTTGAGAACAACAGGAGGAACACCGTCCGGACCGTAGAGAGATGGGTGGTGGTATTTGCAGTTTTCACCAAATCTGCCTTTTCCATGAATGGTTAGTTATATGTGTAACATCTCGATTTGAGAGACATAATTCTGTGCGTAAATAATATGTTGTCTTGTACTATTTGTATAACTCGCTTTGTGTTCGTATTGTATACAGTATGTGTATTGGACTACTGATTTCTCCCAGTTAGAAGAATCCACAATACCGTACTTGTTTTGTCTAGCATAACATGTATCAGTAATGTCATGTTCAACACTATCACCTGGCAGTACGGTATATTTATTATAATAATACTACATTGTATTTCACAGCTCCAATATACTAATAAACAGATCACTATCCATCCAGAATAATGGACAATCCAAACATTTAGCCTTGATTACAGATAGAAATATTAATAGAATGCATATGCTATCCACAATAATGAATAATCCAAACAATTAGATTTGATTAGAGGGAATTTTCTGAAATAGAACACTTATTAACATTAACAAATATTGTAATATTATGGAATACACCCCCAAAAGATTAAACAAAGGCTAATGTTAAGCTGATTTTGTCTCCCTTTTTCTCCTACAGTAGTGAAGAAGAGTTTGTGTGTTACTGACGTTCAGCTGTGACATCTGCCTGCTGTAACATTCTCTGTGCATGTTCCAGTTTCTTCTGTAGTTCAGCCACCACAGCCGGGTTACCATTCTGTTGGCCATTACCTCCTCCTGCTGCTCCATCACTGTTCAGGGACTTCACTTCACTGAGGACAACAAAATAAATATACATTATATATATACAGTATATATAAAGTACTGTACTGTATATATATATTATACAGTGGAGCACCGATCTTCGCGGCTAATTGGTGCCGAAAAAACCCTGCGAAGATTGATTCTGCGAAGATAGGGGCTTTGTTCTTATGGGAAAAATGGTTATTGGTTCCAAATTTGTCCAAATAAGTCACCCCTCAAGTACCCTTATTCCCCCAAATGCATCCAATATATACACATTATGAGGAGAATAATAATAAATACATATTATAAGGAGATTACTTACCACACAGACTTTAATTTAAATTATTGTCATATATAGCCTAGCCTAACTCATCGTCAATTTCTGCGGCTTTCGTCCAACATGGTAGGCACGCTTGACTGGTCTTTGCTTTGTTTTGATGGTCATTTCATTCACTGCTACCACCAGGCCCACCATCCCTATCACCAGATGTACTAGAGGTTATAATAAACGCAAGAGATAAGAGGTTCAGGCACAAAAAAACTTGCAAACAGCTGGTTTATCAACACAAAGACGAGTGGACTGTGAGCATCTGGCTAGTGTTGACGTCATAAAAAGATGGCGGCAGCATCTTGTACAATTGACGCTCGGATTTCGGATTCACTCGGATTTTGTCTCTAAGTGGCAAATACCTTGACAATAGCAGATTCTTTTAGTTCAGTTAACTTTTGTTTATAGTTTTTGTTTATGTTTTCTAGTTTTAAGTAGAATTTTTCATTATTTTTGCTTTTTTTTCGGGTTTCGACTGGGATTTTTGCACCAAGATTGAAGCTTTTTGCGCAAACATGGAATTTGGGAATATTTGGTGTGTACAGCGAAGACTGCTGTGGCGAAGTATATATATATATATATATATATATATATATCTACAGTACAACCTCGTTTATCCGGCATTCAGAACAGCGGCACCCTCAAAACAACGGCACGAATCGGCCAGGCATTAATTAGGTATAAAATCAGAGGAAATGCGGCGAAAAAGAATTCAAACCGCCTGCCATGCGCATCGTCGATCGCCGACAGACTCGGCGCCGTCTGCTTACTCTGTTTTTGTTACAAACTTCACAATACCCCTTTAGATACCGTTCCTTCCCACAAATATTTGGGGGTCCACATCTCAGCGGACATGAGGTGGACCACATACACGAGCAGCGTCAGAGCAAAAGCTAATATTGCCCAGGGCTTCCTTCGCAGGAATCTCACAAAGTGTAACTCAAACATCAAGATTCAAGCTTTCAAATCACTAGTTCGGCCACACTTAGAATACTGCGACACCGTCTGGGATCCACACACTCACAATAATATCAATAAATTAGAGGCCATACAAAACAAAGCTGCAAGATGGATCAGACGTGATTACAGACATACTACATCAGGTCACTTTGCTCAAACAAGACATTAAACTAGACCCCCTTGTAACAAGAAGACAAATACACAGACAACAAATGTTATACAAAATCACAAAAAATCTAGCGGACATAGATAAAAATACATATTTACACCCTACAAACATACGATTTACGAGACGCAGCCACAACTTAAAATACCACACATATCAGGAAAGCACGGACATATTCAGACATTAATTTTTTCCCCGCAGCATCCAAGAGTGGAATCACCTCCCATCTCACATAGTTAATAGCCCCACTCTTCATTCCTTTAGAAATAGGATCACTACCGTAAAACCGTGTAACTTCGGAAATTTTTCGAGTTTTTTTAACGATATCTCCTGACTGTAAACACATTATAGAGATATAACTAGGTCAAGTGATGTGTGGTGATAGTGCGCGGGTAATCCAGGAAGCCTCCTAAAATTATCCCCCATAATAAGAGCGCTATCCTTATCCTAAATGGTGTCCGAAGTTATCTTGAAAAGTGGCTAACTTCGGACATGTATGGATAACTTCGGACATACAGTGATTTCTTATGGAAAATGATTGCCAAGAAAGCTGAGATAGCTTCGGACAAGCGGAGGGGAACTTCGGACGTACATTCGTGTTTTATTTCATTCATTTTTCGGCTCCTACTATTTTATATGAATATTTTATTATTGCTGCTTATTCCTGTCCGATGTCTTACTGGAAAATGCACAGTAAATACTTTTAGGCCTGTATAATTAGTATAGGAGGGGGATATATACGATGTTTAACAAATATTCTTTTTGGATCTGTTCTCGTTAGGCATTGAACTCACTCTTAGAAAATATTGAGCAGGAAAAATAACCAATGCTGTCAAATCAATAACTCGAAAATTAACTAGGCCTAGTGAAAATATATAGGTATGTATACTCTATCACTGCATATACATTTTTATGAATTTGAGAATTTTTATAGGTATAACGTATGTGTTGGTACAGTATTTCTTACGTCAGATAATATTTTTTTTGGACAAGATATATGCCTCTCCTAATTTATATACAGGGTGATTCAGTAACCCTTTTCATAAATTTAATGGCAAATTCAGGAGACAAAAATAAGACTAATTTACTCTATGACCCTTAGGGTGAGTCTTTGATATGATGGAGATATTACACCTTTAAAGTTATCGATAGATAGAAAAGAAAAAAATCTAAGGAGTGAGAATGAAAATGTCGTTGCTAACTGGCAGGGTAGCGTAACCAAGACTTGGTATCAAAATGTATACTGTTGTTGTTGTTGTTGTTGTTCCCCAAGCTGCCTGGCCGAACAGCCCCAAGGCCCCGAGCAAGGCCAAGGCCATAACTGAGCGCCCCCACAGAACCCTCTCTGCCTACCACAATAAAGCCTGGGTGACCGAAGCCACTCCATGGCGGGGAGCTGAGGAGGGTGCGGAAACGCCCGGGAAACCAAAGTCCCACCCAGGGCCCTGTGCCCCTCAGCAATTATGAAGAGAAAGTTGAGGGGCAAAGGAAAAATGTGACGCTTTGGCTTCCAATCTTGGTAGATTGGGAGGTCAATCCACGGAAAAGACGCCGTCACTTGAGATCTAGGAAATACATAAGTAAAAGGAACAGTCGGAGTAAGCTATGGGTATGGCAGAGATCGCTCAGTTCTCACTCTGATAGACCAGCCCATCACCATAAGACTAGAACCCAATCCTCTCAGCATCAGCTAGGAAAGGCCCTAGAAAGCCGCCTTTGGCGGGGGGATAGCTCCCCTATTTCAACCCCTTTCGGGGTTGGGCACCCGCCCAAATGTATACTGTAATACTGTATTGTAAAGTATTTGTAAATAAAGTATGTACAAACATGAGATTTTCATTAACCATAAATTTATTTATGATAAAATAATAACAAAAACCAACATAATGAGAAGCTTTAACCCTCTGTTCCCGGAAGGGCTCTTGAACGCCCATAAAAAAGCATACACGAGCTACCCGGAAGGGCTCTTAAACACCCATGACGTCAAAGCCTGTGAGCTTGGTGTGCGAGGCGTCGGTCCGACGCATGTAAACAACAGCCGGTGGACCGACGCTCCGCATCTCCGGCCACAAGAAGGAGAGCGTCGCTTGTTCGTGTGTGCCTGTATGTTGTTGTTAAGTATCGAAAAGTGGTGTAAAGTGGCTGTTTTGGCCATAAAGTTATCTCCAATGAAATCATCATCACAGCTCAACCAGTTGACTTAGAGAGCTCTACTTAATGCCATTCTACAGGTAAATAACACAGCTACGCTTGGGGATGCGCGGGAATGCGGGAAGCAGTCTGATTAACGAATATACGGTAGCCTAGCCTAGACGTTTTTCGGCCAAAACACCCGGGTTTCGAGGAATATATATATAATACATAGCCGGGGCTGGAGGGTTAAAGCACCACATGAAAAAATTACTGTACAAACCATCAACAGCACCAATCAATAATAATAACAATGAATTTCACAATACTGTATAAATAATTAATGATAACATGCTAATGACATAACTTGACCTAATAATAATAATAATAATAATAATAATAATAATAATAATAATAATAATAATACAACTACGACTATTACTACTAATACTACAGCTACGATAAATAGAGTATTAATTATGATGATGGTGATAAAATGCTAATGTTCTTTTGAGCATTGAGACAACTGCTACCATATGCAACCATTTACATACCACGTGTAAGCAAAGAAACAATCTTTAGATTCATGTACAGATTGATTCAAGATTCATTAAGACGAGCGGAGTATCAAAGCTCAAAGTCGGCAGGAAGATCCCTCCTCCTCCACTTACCCCTCTTCCACCACTTACTCCTCCTCCTCTTCCTCTTACTTATCCTCCGCCGCCTGCTTCTCCCCTTGCTACTACTACTACTACTAATACAATGATTATTAATAATAATGATGATGATAATAGAAATACAGTAGTAATGTACCTTTGTAAATTGGGAAACCAACTGCATCCAGTTACCGTATGCAGCCATTTTGATACCAAGTCTTGGTTACGCTACCCTGCCAGTTAGCAACGACATCTTCATTCTCACTCCTTAGATTTGTTTCTTTTATATCTACCGATAACTTTAAAGGTGTAATATCTCCATCATATCAAAGACTCACCCTAAGGGTCATAGAGTAAATTAGTCTTATTTTTGTCTCCCGAATTTGACATTACATTTATGAAAAGGGTTACTGAATCACCCTGTATATTATATATCCAGAATTATCCTAAATACATAAATCGGTTAGCATATTATCATATTTTTATGGGTTTTTGGACTCGGAGAATGATTAATTTAGTAATGGTTCTCTCCGTCAATGACGTGAGAGCCTTATATATATAAGGGCTCCCCGGTGACCCCCGTGAGAGTCCCGGAGAAAGCATAACGCGACCCAAATATATAAAAAGTACATCCTAGAGTGAAACCCATTACTTAATTCTTAGGGAACGTTATTAAAAAAGTTAACCATTAGAAAAAGAAAGAAAAATTTGATGAGTAAGGATTAGAAACTATGATTGTTGTCTTACTAAATCAATTAGCGCGCCGTTATACAGTTCTTCCCTTGCACGCGTCTCCCAGCTGGACACGCTGGGGTTATACGTCTTTCTTGTGGTCGCGTCTCGTGAGGAAGGATGTGCGTGTTTTAGTGCTTCAAGAAATGCTACTCTTCATCGTTGATCCACCTCCTGCTAACTCTCTGTGAGTGTATGTTATCTTATAGTAAGGAGGCATCATAGATATGCATGTTTATATTGAGCATTTCCAGAGAGCTGACACCTTCCACGGGACGCACCACATGCTACGACCATTATCGTTATACATTATTATTATTATTAGTTACTATATTTCTTTCTTTTCCTCTTTATATTATTACATTATGTTATGTAAGCCAGGTTAGTTAGAATGCCTCGATTTCAGTTGTTTAGACTTCGTTAGTTGTCTTTAGCAGTCGCCATTTTTAGGCCTAGGCCTTTGCCTATAGTCCATTTATGCTTTTCCAAGCTCCAAATGCAATATTCTTAATTCTAACTATCCATTATTAGTACTGTATATTTTTGATCAATCGTCGTTTCTATTCGTCTCAACTTTTCGTAAGGATAGCCTAACTTTTCTCCAAACACCGCGCGTTCGTTTACTTTTTAATGGCGGACGAGGGCGATCACATTTTCTGTAATTTCTTATCGAAAATTCTAGGGGCTTCAAATTTCATTCTTTTGATGTTTTCTTGCCAT
Source organism: Paralithodes platypus (assembly GCA_032716605.1). NCBI lineage: Eukaryota > Metazoa > Arthropoda > Malacostraca > Decapoda > Lithodidae > Paralithodes > Paralithodes platypus. The sequence goes on along the minus strand of CM064557.1, from coordinate 19,200,756 downwards.
TGAGTTTTTACGATGTATTTTATTTTGCACTTTATATATACAGTACAAAATTTTAGACGATTATTTCTTACGTCTTCATAGTCTCTGTACCTTCCAGATTTTCTGTCTTGTTGCGGAAGCGGAGTTATATTGTTCTGTTATGATACTGTTATATGTAATTATTTTTCACACATGCCAACGTAGCCTATCCTTGCAAGTTTTTATGTTTTTAAGCTACGAACCAACCTTCAGTTGGGCCCCTTTTTTGGGAGTCGCACTCCGGTCCTTTTAGGACGGTTAGTGTTAGACCGGGCTTATTTATATCTCCGGTCACTAGGAGATCCCTGTGTTCTTTTTGAAGTCTGGGGGGTAGCAGAGTAGGCAGAGGATGGGGCCTCATTTGTATATCTGTTATTGGTGCCTACTCTGCCGGAGTTCTCTAGTTTTTATCTACGAAACTCCGGGTATTTTTACCTACCTTTTTACTGATACAAGGTGCCTTGTCATACACCTCAACCCTATCAGGCACTCAGAGTTTTTCCGGGTTGTGCTTAACTCCGCCTGATATCTGGGTCCTCTTTGTTAAGAGACATTAGTTTATGCTACCCGCAAAAAATATACACACGGAATCTCCAGGCCCCCGGAATTAGGACACTTTCCTTCACAAATGTTTACTAACCCGGGTCACCGAGGGCTACGATAACTCCGGGAGCAATTATATTAAAGATTCATATTTTATCCGATTCACTAACAACCTAGAATATCAAAACAAGGATAAATTTGACAGGGGGTTTGAGATAAATCAGTCGTCTAAATTCTGAATATTATACACTTGCCTCTAGTAATTCTCAATATAAAATAAGTTATTTTTTAACTCTAGTAGTTAATAATATTTATTCTTATCCAGACAAGACAAGGAAGAGCTGGACACGCTCCGGTTGCCTGGAGACTCTTACAGAAGCCGGAGCTCTCGTGTTCCCCTAGTTACCAGCACTCCTTCCTCACCCAGACCCCCCACCGGAAGCCGGAGTAAGAGGCCCTGTTCGCCTCCATTCCACCCCAAATTCCGACTTCTCGTATCAACACGAGTGAGTACAAACTAACTCTTATTAACAGAATACAATAAAAAAAATCCAGGTTATCAACCGAACATCCAAATTGCACATTCGAAGTTATTAGTCCTACGTGCAATATACTACTTGGTTTAACTAGTAAATTTTTTTTAAATTACCACTAGCCAATAAGGTTACTATAAATTAAATGAGATACCAGAATTTTCCATGTTTAATCTTCACACAGTGGCACACTTATAGGGAATTGTATTCAATAATTAATAGGAATCTAGCATAAATCAGCATTACAAGATTCCAGGGTTGATTCTTTCTCTCAACAATTGTGACATAATCAACTTTAACCTCTTCTCTACCGCAACGTCTTTTTAACTTTATTCTGGACACTATTAGACAATTTTATTCAGTTTAAAAAGGACCTTCAGCAATTAACAGGCTTTGAACCATCTCACTTAACCATTTTGTCTAAATAGATTCTTCTTAAACTGCACCAAATCGTCTAAATATAGCTAGAATAACATTATAAAGTCGTCGCCGGTACAGAAGGGGTTAACCAAGACTAGCGATAGATTACCCAACTCAGGTTACGGAATCTCCCCTGGGTTGTCACCTCTACACTCTAGGTCCTACTTCACGCTGGATGACGAGTGCGAGTTCCCGGGATTTGCCACTCCAGGTCCTTCCTCCAAGCGAATGGCATCTTTGCAACAACATCCCTCCACATGTTAGGCTAAGATGTTAGGATAAAGGACCAGGTAAAAAGTATGGTTAAGCAAGGCATCCACGAAAACTCTCAGGCCATCCAGGAAGAAAGTCGTAGGGCTAACTGCCTCATAATATCAGGGGTGGAAGAAAAGGAGGAACTAGACTGGACAAAACGAAAAGAACAGGATGAAGGTCGCATCAACAAGATTCTGGAATCTATTAAAGATGAGGAGGACACCTGGAAGGAGGAAATATCAGACATGTTTAGGCTGGGAAAATATACAAAGGAATACAATAGACTGGTAAAATTCGAATTTAAGTCAAGAAGGACATGTGATGAAATCATGGCAGTAGCGGCTAGGCTAAAAGGGTTAGAGGGTAAGGACAAAATCTACATCAGGCGAGACTTACCAGAAGAAGAGAGAAAGAAGGAGGCTGAACTAAGGAAAACCGCCAAGGAGGAAAATAGCAAGAGGACAGAACAAGAAAAGAATAAGTTTTTTTACGGAGTAAGAAAGGGGAAGATTATGAAACTTTCGGTAAAAAGAAACTAAAAGTAAAAGAGGGTAGGGAACAGACCGCCGCAGTTAAGGGGCTTGGAGCAGGTAATGGGGGACTAGAAAGTATAAGGATTCTATATAGCAATGTCAATGGGCTAATCTCTAAGAAACTAGAACTAACAGACTTACTCAATACTAAGAAACCAGAAATAGTATGTCTCACTGAGACAAACTAAGAGAAGACCTCGATATAAATTTGCTAGGATGGTCTGAATACAGGATTTGGAGGAGGGACAGAAAATTTCGACATGGAGGTGGAGTGTGCATCCTTACTAGGAAAGATTTGATTGTGTCTGAGATAAAACTAGTAACTTCAACAGCAGAAGTTTTAGCAATAGAGATTGGTGGAAACAAAAAAATAGTGGTGATAGTAGCGTATGTATCTCCCAAGACGAAGACATGGGTAAGGAGGAGCATAGCCTAATGCGTAAGGAAACAATTAGTGTGCTAGGAAATATCTTGGCTTCAAAGAATGAAATAGTCATGTGTGGGGACTTTAACTGCAAGGAAGTGAATTGGGAAGATCTTGAAGCCGGAGCAGGGGAGGAAAGTTGGAGCTATGAATTTTTAAGTATGGCCATGGAAAATTCTATATACCAACATGTAAAAGAGTCAACAAGAGTAAGGGGAAGTGATCAACCAGCTAGATTGGACCTTCTATTCACAAGAAGGGAGGAGGAGGTTCAAAGTATTCAGTACCTATGCCCACTAGGAAAAAGCGACCATGCAGTTCTAGACATAGACTTACTATTGAAGTATAATCTACCCAAGGGAAGGGAAAAGCACAAGGAAAATCACTGGATGTATTCCAGAACCGATTTCGTAGGACTACGGGATTTTTTCAAGTCACAAAATTGGGATCAGGTGTTATCTGAAAGTGAGGTAGACAAAAAACTCAAGGCATTCATGGAGATCTATGATACTGGTATAAAAACTTTTGTCCCTAAGTACATTAATAAAAGGAAAAAAAGTAATCGCAAAGTATGGTTTAACCGCGAATGTAGGCAAGCACAGGAAGCAAAAAACAAAGCCTGGAAAAAGATGAGAAACTGGGATTCGGAAGATAACAGGCAAAAGTATAAAGAGGAGAGAGAAACAAATACACAGAAATGAGGAGGAGGTCAGAGGCAAACCATGAGAAAGGGATAGTGGAGAACTATGAAAAGAATCCAAAAATGTTTTTCAAGTTTGTAAACGGCAAAAGGAAGATAAAAGCCACGATCGTTAAGATTAAAAGTGGAAACAGAATCATAGAAGAGGATACAGAGATTGCGGAAGAACTAAATAGAAATTTTGCATCAGTATTTACAAAAGAAGGAGAATTCATTGCACCAGAAACCAATGAGATAGGTACAGAGGAAATGCCGGAAGTAACATTTAACAGACCAGAGCTCATAGACAAAATGAGTAAGGTGGATCCAAACAAAGCCGCTGGACCGGATGGAGTATCAGGCTGGATTATTAAAGAAAATGCTATGGAACTGAGTATACCGTTATATGACATAATGACCAAATCATTGGACACAGGGATAGTACCTACAGAATGGAAAAGAGCAAACATTATTCCTATATTTAAGGGAGGAAGCAGAGATAAACCACTGAACTATAGACCTGTATCACTATTGAGCATCCTCATGAAGATTCTGGAAGGATTAATAAGGGATAAATGGGTGAACTACCTGGAATCCAAAAGATTAATTACTGACCGACAATTTGGATTCAGAGGTGGCAGATCATGTGTAAGCAACTTGTTGAGTTTTTACTCTAGAGTAATAGACACAGTGGACAAGAGGGAAGGATGGGTAGACTGTGCCTACCTAGACTTTAAAAAGGCATTTGACAAAGTTCCACACAAGAGATTGCTGTGGAAATTAAAACATGAGGGAAAAGTAGGAGACAAACTGCTGAAATGGATGGAGAGCTACCTTAGCGGAAGACAGATGAGAACAACAGTAAGGGGGAAATCGTCAAACTGGACTCAAATCACGAGTGGGGTACCACAAGGATCTGTTCTAGCCCCAATCATGTTTCTAATATTTGTAAATGACTTACCTGAGGGACTAACAAGCTACATGAGTATGTTTGCGGACGATGCTAAGCTGCTTAAAACGATCAGAACCCAGGAGGATTGCCTTGAGCTCCAAGCAGATTTGCAAAAGATCCATGAATGGAGCATCAAATGGAATATGGAGTTCAATGCAGGGAAATGTAAGACTCTAGAAATGGGTAAAAGCAAGTACAGACCTAGAAAAGAGTATAAACTAGGAAACGAAGTGATTCCCAAAGCAGAAAAATAAAAAGACTTGGGGATAGAATTTAGAGATAACATGTCTCCAGAAAGCCACGTAAATAAGATAGTGAGAGAATCACTAGCATTATTGGCAAATATCAGGATGTCTTTCAATTATCTTAATGAAAACACCATGAAACAAATAATAACGGCAATAATAAGACCCAGGATGGAATATGCATCTGTAGTGTGGTCCCCTCACTTGAAGAAACATATCCACAAAATTGAGAGGGTACAGAGAGCAGCTACGAGGATGATCCCAGGTTTGGAAAATTTGGAGTACCAAGAGAGGCTCGAGAGATTGAATCTACCTACACTGGAACAGAGAAGGAAACGAGGACAGCAAATTCAGATATATAAATGTGTTAGAGGTATTGACAAAATCGACCAAGAAAACTTCATAGAGAGGGATGGAGGTGAGAGGACAAGAGGTCACAGCTACAAACTAAAAGTGCTAAATAGTAAATCTGATCTGAAAAGTAAAAGATTTCCTACCAACTCGATTAGTGGGTGGAACAAATTGCCAGCCGAAGTAGTGTCTGCACCATCAGTGCATAGTTTCAAAGCACGGTATGACAAACATATCTTAGGAGGCGGGAATTAACGAGCATGCTCACTCCCGCAAATACAACTAGTGTAAGTACAACTAGTGTAAGTACACCACCGCCGGAACACATCCAGGGGTGTTCAACAGAGGGATGTCATCAAATTCCCTTAATAGCACATAATCAATGCTTATTTCATGTACCGTGCATCGATCGCACTAAGGCAGCATGGAATACCCTTGTCTGCCAATCATGTTCTTTCTACGTTACCAAATTCCATGAGCATAGTGTCCCTCAAGATCAATCTCTTGCTACACAAGTACTTTTATCTGCATGGGAAGAGATCAAGACTTACATTTCAAAGGTTCTCAAAAAGGTTCCGTCTCTGGCTGACCCGAAAGCTCTTGAATTTTTGAAGATCACTATTCCCCCTTCTCAGAGGACTAGCCGTTCAGTAACCCCCTCTAAGACTAAATATTCATCCGATCGGAAACGTAAATCTTCATCAAGCTCTAGTTCAAGAAATAAAACAATTGCTCAGAGTAACTCCCCTCAGTCTGATACGAGCACAGCTGTCACAATTAATCTGGACTCTGATCACCAAGCCAATGCTTTAAGAGAACATGAAACTCTCGAAACTCCTTATCCAGAACAATCTCTTGAGTCAATTCAGTACCTAGCTTTCAGATTAAACCACTTTTGCAGACTAATACATCAATCAATCGAGCCGTAATCACTGTTCACGCTGATATTCACCATTCAGGAGATTCACCAGTCAGACGGAATCTTCCAATCACTCCTCTCCAAAACAAACTTATATCTCAACACCTTACATACTAGCAACTGACATGCCTGAAATTTTAGATAGTCAGTTAACACCAGGTCAAGGAGTAGACGAAGAAATTTATCTCTCAAATTCACAGGATAATTTGCATGACACCTACCCAGAAGATCCAGGTGAAGGAGATTTTGAAGGGTTCCCGAACTATCAATCTTATAAGAAGATGACCCTTGGTACAAAGGTCAACATAGCCATGAACAACCCTTCTCTCCTTCACAGGCATCTGAAGATGTGTCTCATAATACTTCCGTATCTAAAGAATGTTACTAATGTAGTTCAAGAATCCCTAGAAGAGTTTTCACTAGTGGCTAAAGATATGGATAGTAAACTAGACAGGGTGTTGCAAGCTATCTCTAAAACACCTTCTCACACCCTGACCAAACCTGACCACCAGACCATAACCTTAGCAGTCAACCCTATTCTACCTAAACCATCTTCCAATATTACTCTTGGAGAGCCAGTTACTCAACCCAAGCAACAGAGCTGCTTGCTTCAACAACCTATTTTTCTGTCTCCCATTACACCGACTGCTCTCGAGATTGATCCCGACCCTCCTAAAAAAAAATACCTTTTCTCTATGGCCCTCCTCGTCAATGGGACAAAGTACCCATCCTCACACCAATAGGGGCCACATCAGATTCCTCAGATTCTTTCCCAGTACCACGAGACTGGTCAGTCGAAATCGAAATTTCGACAGTTACGAGCAAAGGATAAAGAGGGTAGGTGTTGGATGTGTTAGTATACCCCTTCCCATCAACACAAGATACTGGATTTTTGTGTACAAATTAGCTCCTGCCATTACTTCCACTAAACTTTTCAAACCGTGGTTAGATTTCAAAAAATCAGATGGCCACGATGCATTAAATTACTTTTTTCCCTTTGCACAACTGGATGCACCATGATCCTAGGTGAGTCACAAAATCAAATGCTAGAAATCACTGATATTGGTTATGGTCCGTGGTCAGAATGGGCAGAGGAAGCCAGTAATTTGCTATGAGTACCTATGATTCTTCAACTACGAAGATTCCTAATGAGGCTCACCACTTTGCATCTCTTTCGTGTACATGTCAGACTCTCTGCCCAAAGAATTCTGGGAATTTTTGAGAGGCCCGAAAATTGCATGCCAAAATTTAACAGACCCTCTCTTATCTACACCTGCTCAGAGCATGCTGGAGAAGGATTGTAAACTTAGACAAAAAGCCCATAGATTGTTATCCAACTTTTTGTTAAACAGACAACTCACTCACACTATGAGAGAGGTAACAGACTCTATTCAGGATACAAACTCTAGGGCAGCTTTATCACACATCAGGAGAGCCTCTCTTAGCAACTCTCTTATGACAGCGGGAGACGTCAGGACAGCCATTTGCGAAGCGGCCAAAACCGTCAAGATATCCGCATTTTCTCTCTAGGAACCTGCCCAAAGATATCAAAACAAGAATCTTGCTCTCTCCCCTATACTCGAACAGATTAATACCAACCTCTACTTGGTCTGAAGTATTTACACTACTCTTACAACCCTCTGTCAATACCTATCGAGCTAACTTTCTCAAACTCAGATCACAACGACTCCCCAGGGGCCAAAGTAGTCGAGGCAGACGAGGTCTTTCTTACACAGTACCTACACATTCCAGAGGGTCTTTTCAGTCGCCCTTTCGCGGCCAACATACCTACCGAGGCAGGTTCAATTCCACGTCTCAACGAAGTATGAGGCGTTTAAGGATGAGATCTGTGCAGCATGTGAGGAGGTGTGTGGAGTGAGGAGAAGAGGGAGGGGAGTGAAAGGTACAGCATGGTGGACAGAAGAGGTAAGAATAGCTGTGGAAGAAAAGAAGAAAGCATATAGAGAGTGGTTGGGTAGTAGAGGGAATGAAGATTTCGAGAGAAAGAAACGAGGTACGTGGAGTAGAGGAATAAGAGGTAGTGAAGTGAAGTGAGAGAGGAGTAGATGAGGAATTTGGAAGGAATCGGAGTGTAAAATGGAGGGAGAGTAAGAAACTGTTCTGGAAAGAAGTCAAGAAAGTTAGGGAAGGTAGCAAGGGAAACAGTAAGGGTGTGAAAGGTAAGAATGGGAGAATGCTAGCCGAGAACCAAGAGAGAGTCGAAAGATGGAGGGAGTACTTAAATGAGTGCTAAATGTAAGGAATGAAGAGCCAGCAAACATATGATAAAGGAGGAGAGAAATAGTGGAGGAGGAGGTGGGGATCAGGAGGTCAGAAGTGTGGGAAGCCATGAAAAGAGTGAAGTTGGGGAAAGCACCAGGAAGTGTGTGTGGGGAAATGTTGAGGTATGGCGGTGAGATAGTGATCAAATGGGTATGGAAAATGTGCAAACTAGCATGGGAGAAGGGGAGTGCACCCGATGACTGGAAGACTGGCATAATAGTCCCCCTATATAAGGGGAAAGAGGAGTGTGTGGTAACCACCGAGGAATATGTCTTCTAAGCGTAGTAGGGAAGGTATACAGTACGGGTAGTGATTGAGAGTGAGAGTGAGAGAGATATGGATAGACGAGCAGGGAGGTTTTAGGAAGGGAAGAGGATATGTAGATCAGATTTTTACCCTGAATTGTGTTATAGAAATATCTGGAGAAGAAACAAAAGGTGTATGTTGCCTTTATGGACTTGGAGAAGGCCTATGACAGAGTGGATAGAGAAGGTTTGTGGAAAGTACTTAGAATATACGGAGTAGATGGCAAGTTGCTGAAGTGAAGAGCATGTATGAGGGTGCAAAGGCGGCAGTACATGTGGAGAGTGAGCAGAGCGAGTTCTTTGACCTGAATGTTGGTTTGAAACAGGGGTGTGTGATGTCCCTGTGGTTGTTTACTGTATATATGGATGGAGTCATGAAAGAAATACTATCAAGAGCAGTGGATGTTGGTGTCTCGCTGAAAAGGGAGGGAATTGAGTGGAAGCTACCTGTACTGCTGTTTGCGGATGATACAGTTCTGATGAGTGATAATGAATGGGAGTTGCAGGGTCTGGTAAATGAGTTTGGAACAGTGTGCGAAAAACGGAATTTGAAGGTAAATGCGGGGAAGAGCAAGGTTATGGTCTTTGAAAGGGGTGAAGTCACAGAGTGTGAGGTGAAGCTGAACGGTCAGGCTATGGAGATCGTCAACTCTTTTAAGTATCTGGGCAGTGTGTTGAGTAAAGATAGGACTATGGATGAAGAAGTGTGGGAGAGGGTACAACAGGGGAAGAGGGTTGTAGGAATGCTGAAAGCAGTAACAAGAAATAGGGTGGTCAGTATGGAAGTGAAGAAGTCCTTGCATGACAGTGTGGTAATCCCGACACTGACTTACGGAAGCGAAGCATGGACGTTGGTTGAGAGACTCAGACCAAGAGTGAGAGCAGTGGAAATGAATTACCTAAGAAGTTCGTGCGGAGTTACATGGAGGGATAGACAGACGAATGAGGAAGTAAGAAGGAGGTGTGGTGTGGAGGTAGATGTGCTGGAAAGTGTGAAAAGGAATAACTTGAGATGGTTCGGCCATATGGAACGTATGGAAAGCGAGAGAATGACTAAGAGGGTGTAAGAGAGCGAGGTGGAGGGACAGAGAGGGAGATGTAGACCGAAAGAGAGGTGGAAGGATGGAGTGAGGAAGTATATGAACGAAGGCGGTACTGGTTGGGAGGAGGGGCGTCGACTTACCGGGGACAGAGGTGCATGGGGGCGGTTCTTTCGTGGCCACCCCTTCGGGGATCACGGCGTCAGGCAATAGATAGATAGATAGGTTAGGTCACATCTAAACTACCGGTAGGTTAGGTCATTTCTTTGTGGAGATATATAGGCTAGGCCTATGTCTTCTAGCAAAAACAGAGTAAGTAGACGGCGCCGAGTGTCGGCGATCGACGATGCGCATGACGGGCCTATCTAAAGCCTAGGCCTACGAGTAACTCTCAAAACAACGGAAAAATGGGTTATCCGGCATTGGCTCCCCCCCCCCGTTCGTGCCGGATAAACGAGGTTCTACTGTATATATATATATATACAGTCAACCCTCGAATGTGCGGACTAATAGGGGAGGACCCTTGTCCGCACATTGAAAAAGTCCGGACATTGGAAATAGATTTGAGTCCGGTTTTCAATGTTCTCTCACTCGGTTTTAAGTGATTTTAGGATGAATTGAAGCCTGTGCCTTTTAATTATTGTGTTAATATTGCTGTAATTACTATGTGCTGTACTGTCCCTGAAAACATAGTAAGGGTCGTATTTGTCATTAACCCTTCCAGCCCGGGTGTCCTTTTATAAGGACACCGCGGCAGATGGGCCGGTACCCGGGTGTCTTTTGAACAGACAGTAAGCTTGAAAGCCTATTCAGATTGGTCTGAACGCCGTGCGTCCGACGCATGTAAACAAAGCCGTTCATTGCGTCACCGCATATCCTAAAACAAGAAGGAGACGTCGGATCAATGTTGTTGTTGTATATGACGAAATTAGTGTCTGAAAAGCTCCGATATTGTCAACATCGCGGCAAAATTTGATCCACGGAAATCGTCATCACAAATGAACCAGTTGACTTAGAGAGCTCTACTCAACGCCAGTCTACAGATTGGAAACCGCACTACGTTTAGGGATGCGTGGGAAATTTCTAGCAGTTAAAATAACAAAGATACGGTAGCCTAGGCCTAGACGTTTTTCGGCCAGATCGCCCGGATACGACCTCCGTCCTTTGGTAAGGCAGCCCGGGTAGGAAGGGTTAATATGATAAATTTCACATGAAAAAAAAAAAATCTCCCCGCCGCTGTAGGCCTACTCCCTCCCCTCCCCGTCCCGGCCTCAACCCCGACCCCGTTACTGTGATGATGTTGATAAGCCTTGTGCTACACCCTATTGATAATGCAAAACTATTGAGCACACTTTAAAAAAAAAAATCTATATGTATGTTATTTGGTCTCTATATAATCTGTGAATCATTTCCGATATGATGGAATTAAAGAATTTTGTTTTCCACCAACTCATAATCAGCAAAAACGACACAAATGTCAATTAAAAACATGTTACAATATTTCCCCATCATTTTGTGTATAGGCTACCGTGGGGAAAAAAGAAAAAAAATCTATCAAACGTAAATCTTCGGTCCCTGAAGCTCGGCGCCTCGTACAGAAAGAGGGGTTGAAATATTTTGACTATCTTATGTATTGTTTATCAATGTGCTGGAAGGATATTATATTTTTCAATTCCATCGCATTAGAAATGATTCAAAGATTACAAAAAGTCCAAATAAAAGAGTTATGTTAATGTATAAGGGAGTTAGGTAGATGCATTAGAGAGATAGAGAGATAGATAGATAGAAAGAGAGAGTTGCAGAGGGGGAGTGAGCGATAAACACGAACTATTATGAGACGGACTTAATTGGTTCTGAAAAGACAAAGGAGACTTTTTTATTGACTCTCTTTTTCATGTTATTATTTGTGTGCTAGAAGGATAATATTGTTTTCAATTCCATCGCATTAGAAATTATTTATAGATTACAAAAAGTCCAAATAAGACATAGTTATGTTAATGTATAAGGAAGTTAGGTAGGGTACGAGTACCAATGGAGACGCATTGCCTAAAGGAGACACACTTGAAACAAAAAAACTTGCACAGGCATAGGATGAGTAGATAGATGCATGAATGGTGGGCCAAAATATTCTTTAACTATCACCTAATATGCTCACATAGTACCAGCTTATTATTTTCATATGTTATTGTGTGAGATGAGATGAACTAAAAAAATGTCATGTTTTCGCAAATTCCTTACGAAAACCTAAGGATTTTGTTTTTTTTAAAGCTAAATTTCTTACAGTTCCCTAATTTGAATCTCGTTTCTATTACTGCAGGTTGATAGTGCATGAGTTGAAGTATAACACTGCATGATCAAAAGGCTTTTACTTGCACGGCTGAAGGGGGGTGAGGGTGCGTCCCCATAGGTCCAGCAAAAATACTAAAATCCAATGGAGACGCATTTTTTCAAATTGATGCCAGGTCGTACACCACACTGGTAACATAGCATACTCTCCTCTATGTCTGGTATAAATAAGGTTGAGTTTGCTTCACCATTGACGAAGCTGCCTTAACTAGAACCCTGGGCCCTATAGAGATGCACACGTCTGCTTAGGGTAGCCGGGTTGCGTCTTCTTAGGTCCTTGTAAATGTGTGTTTATTTTGTTAACATTATTAAACATAAAAACCTTTTCTTTTATCCTGGGTGAAGGAAACTCGACCCTAATTACACCATACATAGTGGGGAGAGTGGCTTTCTACCAGTGAGGTATGGCAACAGTTTGAAAAATGCGTCTCTATTGGACCTCCAGAATTTTTTGCTGGCCCTAAGGAGACGCACCCCTTTTACCCCCTCAGCAATTCAAAATCACATTAAGCATGTTCTTGCCAGCAGTCAAATGTTTGTGTGGGCCCTGTCAGCCTAGTGATGAAAAATAGACTATTTCCAGGCCCTCCACCCATTTCCTATCCCTATTTTCCCCAAATATGCCCGGGTTGGCGACTGGTGCTTGATTTAAACCTCGTATTAGCATGAATGTTACATATATAACTTCCCTGCATCCTCTAAACTGTTTTCTTATTGGCCTACAATGAGCAATTAGTATGTTTAGTAATATTTTATGTCTCTCTAATAATATATATTATAAGGCCTATGTCAGTCCGTTTTATTGCTTTAGCATTGTCAACTTACAACCAAAAGTACCATGCTTTCTTTCTGGTACCCATGAGGTAAGTACTTATATAATTTTATGTGTGTTTTTGTGTTTTAAACATACCTGCGTCTCCTTAGGTCCCGGGGCGTCTCCTTATGGTTTTGTGAAAAAATGGAGCTCTTATTTGTCTTCTCTTTCTTAAAGAATAAGAGACACAAGAAAATTGTTGATTTGCTTTAAAAATATAGCCTTTTTGCTATTTATCCCCCCTACCCCCAATTTTCAATCTGTTGTAGGTTGACAGAAGCAACTCGATAAAAAAAAATAGTGCCCATTTTTGCTTCTGCATTGGTACTCGTACCCTAGATGCATTAGAGAGATAAATAGATAGAGAAAGTGTGGCTAGGGGAGAGCGAGCGATAAAATACTAACATATATGAGACGGACTTATGTTTCTGAAAGACAAAGGAGACATTTTTATTTACTCTCGTTTTCATTTTATTATTTGTGTGTTAGAAGGGTAATATTGTTTTCAATTCCATCGTATTAGAAATTATTCATATATTAAAAAAAGACCAAATAAGACATAGTTATGTTAATGTATAAGGGAGTTAGGTAGATGCATTAGAGAGATAGATAGATAGAAAGAGAGTTGCAGAGGGGGACGTGAGGGATAGACTAACACGAACTATTAAAATACCGGACAACTTTTAAATTAACGGTCTTTTGCCCGATTTGTCCGGACTTTTGGGGACTTGTCCGCATCGGCAGTTGGGTCCGCACAAACCGAAGTCCGGTCAACTGGGGTCCGCCCATGCGAGGGTCGACTGTATACAGTATATATTATATATTCTGACATACGGAGCCCTGTATGTTAATTTAAGAGTTAGAATTAGAGTTGAAGGAGCCCACTACCCAAAACGGTGAAGCAGACTAGCGAACGAGCGAGTGGGCAAACCATCTCCCCCCATACCAGCATGTTAGCCTTCACACCTCGATGACCGATGCTATGACGTATGATCGACGCCAGGAGCTGTGAATGGACCTCGCACCTGTTATGTGATTCGAGGAGCTATGATTGGCGCCGGCACCACCCGCCGCCTCCTGATTCGTTCCTACACCATCATTGTTTGGTATATAAGACCCGAGTTGTGGGCATTCAAATCAGTCTCATTTGGAGTTGGGGAAGGTGAACTTGCAGCTGGAGGAAGACGGGGTGAAGTATTATAATGGGATTGTGACTGTCAGTCAGATTATATAAATGTGTGTTAAGTGTGTTCGGTGTAAACACTTACGTTATGTTGGTTAGTGAGATATGTGATTGGGAATTAACGTGATGTGTTTAATGTGTGTAATGTGTTTAACTATTTAATTGGGAATTAACGTGAACACTACTATTATGTGTTTAACGATTTAATTGGGAATTAACGTGAACGCTACTATTATGTGTTTAACGATTTAATTGTGAATTAACGTGAACACTACTATTATGTGTTTAACTATTTAATTGGGGATTAACGTGAACACTACTATTATGTGTTTAACTATTTGATTGCGAATTAACGTTAACGCTACTATTTATGTACTTAACTATTTGATTGGGAATTAACGTTAACGCTATTATTATGTACTTAACTATTTTAGTTGACTAACTTGTGGACTAAAGCAACTCTTTAAGTAATTGGGTTATGATGAAAGTAATACTATTGTTTTATATTAATACTTACGAGTTCTTTCATTTTCTTTGAATTAAGCTTACAGTGCTTAATGGTGCTTAGTACGGTGATGCTATTGTCTCGTATTAGTAATATCGCCTTAGACTAACATGGCTGTGTTAATATTACTTATAGTGATTTCCTAAGCTGAAGAAAATTCTTTTGCTTCAAAAATATTATATTTTGCTTTTCATATTATTTGAGTGAGACCTGAATCGAATCTATGAAACGATCCTGTAACTTTATTTACTCATAATCAAACCTCAATGTTACGTGGTTAAGAAATACATTTAACTAATTATTAAATATATATCTAACTTTTTATGTGACTTTGATATTACTCCTGATGATAATAATAATAGAATACTATTAACGTAAGACAAGAACCAAGAATAATTACATTAAATATAAATAAAAGGACATAAGAAAACTATCTATTCATTTCAAAAAGGGTAAGAGACAGAAATATTCTTACTTTAATATTTATCTTTCAAGACTTTTTATAAAATTAATAGTCCTTCTTTAGCTATAACTTATTCGGTTCATAACCATAGCCTACTAAGCTTTGGTTAAATAATAATTCTTTATAAATACTACATGACTTTAATTAGTTTCAGTATTTTTATAATTAAAGAGTATCAGTCATTAAAGGATACTAAGTCCTAAGATCCAAAAGGAAAGGAAGCAACAACAGGAAATTATTTTATTAGATTTTACTTTTGTTTTGCCTTCAGCTGACTGATACCTTAATATATATCTCTGTGCTATCTAGATTCATCAAGTTAACCACTTGAGGATCAAGATACGTAACAGAAGAGTGGCGACCTTGCCAGGATTCGTTTCATACAGTTTCACTCAGTTTCATTAACGTTTCACTACTTAAAATCAAATATTAATCATGCCTCAACTAATTAATGAAGAAGATGCTCGAGTTTTCATAGAATCAGAACCCACAGCCCCTGATATTGACTGTCTGTCAAAGGCTGAACTGAAAGTGCTTGCCTCACATCTCCAATTAACTGTCTCAAACATGTCTAAAGTAGAGGTGGCTCAGACCATAAAAACCCACCTGTTCCCTGTAGAAGGCGGGGAGGGAGACGGAGCAGTTGGTGGGATCCCTAGTAAACCTAGCCAACTTGATATACAATTGCCACCTGGTTTGACCGGTGATCAAATATTCGAACTAGAACTAGCCAGAATAAAAGCAAATACCGAAGAAACTAGCATAAAATGTGAATATCAATATCGTACGGCTCAACTAAATGTCAATACAAATGCTCCCGAAATTGCTCCCCCTCTGGGATTGACTATGACTAGTGTCATTCCACCTTTCACTGAGGATAATGTGCAGGATTTCTTTGTTTTGTTTGAGGAAGTTGCTGGAGGTATGAAGTGGACAAGAGATCAATGGCCTTTTATGTTACAAACTGTTTTGACAGGGCAGGCTCGAGCCACGTATTTGTCAGAAGTAGCAGAAGTTAGGCAGGATTATGACAATCTCAAAGAGGCTATCTTAAAAACCTATCAATTGCAGCCTGAGGCTTACAGGCAATCTTTCCGTAAAAACCAGAAGAAAGTAGAAGAAACCCATAAGGTATTTGCCAGGACCATGACTAAAACTTTCAATCATTGGGTCAAGAGTAAGAAAGTCACAAGCTACAACGATCTGAAGGAGTTGGTCCTGTTAGAAAATTTCCTATGGAAAATTGATTCTTCTGTATCCTATCATTTAAAGGGGAAAAAGGTAGATTGTCTTGCCGACGCTGCTGACATGGCTGACACATACGTGCTCAACAACAAATTTCGTGGAAAGAAGCCCTACGATAATTCTAGTTCTAATTTTAAGTATCCCAATCACAAATCTGACAGACCCAGTCACAAGCCTATAACGTCTTCCCCAGCTAGCCAAAATAGAAATGTTCCCCCAACTAAAAATGCGACTCCGGGCAATGGTAACAGAGGTGGGCCCCAAACTAATAGTAATGCTCAAAGAGGGAACTTTCCCGTATCCCCTAAAGTATGTACTTTTTGTGGCATGAGAGGCCACCTAGCTTATCAGTGCTGGGCCAAGGAAAAAAACCGAGAGATCGGGGCAGACAGTTGCCGCCGTATCTCAAATTCCATGTGTGCCTTTAATGCAGGGCTCCCGACAGAAGGAGTACCTAGCACCAAATGTTCCTTTAATGCAGGACTCTCGACAGAAGGAGTACCTAGCACCAAAAGTTCCTTTAATGCAGGACTCTCGACAGAAGGAGTACCTAGCAGCTAACGTAAATCATCTAGACAGGGGTGTAGTAGCATGTGTGGTGCAACCCACAAGGGTTAAACCAATAATAATTTCACCATCAGTGCAGGACAGTTACCGTCCCTTTATTTCATCTGGCAACGTGAGATTAAATGGTTGCATGCATGAGGTAAAAATTCTGAGAGACACAGGTTCTACTAGCACCCTCATGGTGAATCCTTACACTGAGTGCCCACCTGGCGAACCAGTTGTAATGAGAGGTGCTGGAGGCCAGTTTTATGCATACTTGGTAAAAGGCGAAATTGAATGTGAGTTACTACAGGGTGAGGCCACCATAGCTTTGTGTAGGTCCCAAGATATCCCTGTGCCTGGGGTAACACTCCTTTTGGGGAATGATGTAGCAGGTGAGAAGGTCCGACCAGACCCCATTTTGTCACTTTCCCCTGTTAACGAGCCACTAACCGGTGAGCTCGACAAGGAGTTGCCAACTGTTTTCCCTGTGTGTGCTGACAAACGTTCAATGTCTCAAGTAGCAGTTCCCTCAGACAGAAATGTACCGAATGTAAGAGTTGATGAAAGGGATGATGAGAGTGTGAATGATGCTCCAACTGTGCCTGATGATGTGACTGAGGTGGATTTATCTGACACCTTTATGGCTCATCTTGACCCTATTGATGACCATGAAACCCCTCCAAATTGTCCTAGTGGCCTGGTAGAGCTACAGAGAGATGATTGTGAATGCAAGGAGTTAGCTGCCAGGTCCGTGAGTGAAGAGGAATGTGAGAAGGAGGGTGGTGAATGTTTCTACCTCAAAGGAGGAGTATTGTGGCGAAGATGGAGACCGCCACACAGACCAATCGATGACGGGGCTTGGGACGTCCATCAAGTAGTAGTCCCCAAACCTTGTCGTAAAGATATCATGGAAATGGCACATTGTATACCATTGGCAGGACACCTAGGTGTGAGAAAAACTCTAGACAGAATCAGATCCCACTTTTACTGGCCAGGAATGCGTGCAGATGTAGTGGAGTGTTGTAGAGTGTGTCACACTTGCCAGATGACAGGAAAACCCAATCAGAAGGTGCCTGTACATCCTCTGGTGCCCTTGCCCGTTTTCGAGAATCCTTTTACTCGGGTGGTAGTGGACATTGTAGGCCCATTGCCTAAGACTTCCCAAGGTAACATTTATTTATTAACTATCATGGACATGGCAACTCGCTACCCAGAGGCTATACCCTTAAGGACTACCTCTGCTCCAACTGTTATCAAGGAACTGCTCAAATTGTTCACCAGAATGGGTTTCCCCCATGAGGTGCAAAGTGATCAAGGAACTAATTTTACCTCTAACATTTTCCAGCAGTCCTGAAGGAGTTGGGTATCGAGCATGTAAAGTCTAGCACCTACCACCCAGAGAGTCAAGGGGTTCTCGAACGATATCATCAGACATTAAAGGGAATGTTACGAAAGTATTGTACAGAGACCGGAGTTGAGTGGGATAAGGGGGTACCTTTTCTTTTATTTGCTACTCGTGAGGTTCCAACTGAATCCCTGGGTTTTTCCCCTAATGAGCTAGTTTTTGGCCAACCTTTATCTGCCAAGTTCAGGGGCCCATATAAGATAATTCGGAGGGTGAGCATTACCGATTATCTAGTAACTACCCCAGACAGGAGAAAGCCCACGCAAGTATTCCATATAAATATGTTGAAGCCCTACCATAGGTCCCCTGATTCCTCTCCTCCAGATTCTCCTACTGTGGCAGTGAATGTCAGGACCTGTGAGCAGCCTGGTGCGGACAAAGTCTTCAGTTCTCTTACTGACCCGCAACAGACTGTTCCAGAGCCTGAAGGTATCCATGCAGACTTTGACTTGTCATGTAGCCTATCCAACTTTCAGTATAATTCAGTGGCTTTGAGGGAATTACCATCTAAACTATGTCATCTTCCCTCTGATCAAGCGAACCAACTAATCTCTGTTTTATCTCAGTCTCCCAATGTGTTCCGTGATACTCCAGGGCTCACTTCTTTGGCCGTGCACGACATCGACGTAGGGGATGCAACTCCCATTAAACTATCCCCCTACCGTGTCTCGCCACAACGCGGGAGTATACTGCAGGTCGAGCTTGACTTTATGATTTCTAATGAACTGATCACTAGGGCCCTAAGCCAGTGGAGTAGTCCGGTCATACTTGTGCCAAAGCCAGACGGGAGCCATAGGTATGTATGGACTATAGGCAAGTCAATGCGGTCACAAAGAACGATACCTACCCACTGCCACGGATCAAAGATTGCATTTCCCAGGTTGGCCTCATGCAGCAGTAAGTATAATTTAATGAGAGGATTTTGGCAATTAGCTCTCCCTTGTAGCGAGGTAAATATCATGCTTTTGTAGTGCGCTTTTAAGCCTTCAGCTGTGAGATCCCTTGCAGTTCGAATAACGCTCCAGCTACGTTCCGGCTATGTTCTGATGTGGTACCTGGAGACGTTGCCTACTTTGGGTGATATCCTTATTATATCCTCATTATAATCTTGCTGTTGCCAATCTGGTGGTGAATCTATTTATGTATTATGTTTAATATTATGTACTATACTCCTTAAACTCTTTTCTAGGGGGGAGGTCTGACATACGGAGCCCTGTATGTTAATTTAAGAGTTAGAATTAGAGTTGAAGGAGCCCACTACCCAAAACGGTGAAGCAGACTAGCGAACGAGCGAGTGGGCAAACCATCTCCCCCCATACCAGCATGTTAGCCTTCACACCTCGATGACCGATGCTATGACGTATGATCGACGCCAGGAGCTGTGAATGGACCTCGCACCTGTTATGTGATTCGAGGAGCTATGATTGGCGCCGGCACCACCCGCCGCCTCCTGATTCGTTCCTACACCATCATTGTTTGGTATATAAGACCCGAGTTGTGGGCATTCAAATCAGTCTCATTTGGAGTTGGGGAAGGTGAACTTGCAGCTGGAGGAAGACGGGGTGAAGTATTATAATGGGATTGTGACTGTCAGTCAGATTATATAAATGTGTGTTAAGTGTGTTCGGTGTAAACACTTACGTTATGTTGGTTAGTGAGATATGTGATTGGGAATTAACGTGATGTGTTTAATGTGTGTAATGTGTTTAACTATTTAATTGGGAATTAACGTGAACACTACTATTATGTGTTTAACGATTTAATTGGGAATTAACGTGAACGCTACTATTATGTGTTTAACGATTTAATTGTGAATTAACGTGAACACTACTATTATGTGTTTAACTATTTAATTGGGGATTAACGTGAACACTACTATTATGTGTTTAACTATTTGATTGCGAATTAACGTTAACGCTACTATTTATGTACTTAACTATTTGATTGGGAATTAACGTTAACGCTATTATTATGTACTTAACTATTTTAGTTGACTAACTTGTGGACTAAAGCAACTCTTTAAGTAATTGGGTTATGATGAAAGTAATACTATTGTTTTATATTAATACTTACGAGTTCTTTCATTTTCTTTGAATTAAGCTTACAGTGCTTAATGGTGCTTAGTACGGTGATGCTATTGTCTCGTATTAGTAATATCGCCTTAGACTAACATGGCTGTGTTAATATTACTTATAGTGATTTCCTAAGCTGAAGAAAATTCTTTTGCTTCAAAAATATTATATTTTGCTTTTCATATTATTTGAGTGAGACCTGAATCGAATCTATGAAACGATCCTGTAACTTTATTTACTCATAATCAAACCTCAATGTTACGTGGTTAAGAAATACATTTAACTAATTATTAAATATATATCTAACTTTTTATGTGACTTTGATATTACTCCTGATGATAATAATAATAGAATACTATTAACGTAAGACAAGAACCAAGAATAATTACATTAAATATAAATAAAAGGACATAAGAAAACTATCTATTCATTTCAAAAAGGGTAAGAGACAGAAATATTCTTACTTTAATATTTATCTTTCAAGACTTTTTATAAAATTAATAGTCCTTCTTTAGCTATAACTTATTCGGTTCATAACCATAGCCTACTAAGCTTTGGTTAAATAATAATTCTTTATAAATACTACATGACTTTAATTAGTTTCAGTATTTTTATAATTAAAGAGTATCAGTCATTAAAGGATACTAAGTCCTAAGATCCAAAAGGAAAGGAAGCAACAACAGGAAATTATTTTATTAGATTTTACTTTTGTTTTGCCTTCAGCTGACTGATACCTTAATATATCTCTGTGCTATCTAGATTCATCAAGTTAACCACTTGAGGATCAAGATACGTAACAATATATATATTTATTAGTGGCCCCTCCATCATTGACGAACATGCCTATTACATAAGGCATCCTCTTCAAACACTAATCCGCCGTAGTTTGAATCTACCGCGCAGAGCATTTAAAAAACTGAGGAGCCTTCATCATGAGCGCACGCGACCTCACTCATGGCTTCAGTCATTATGAATTGGGTTCTCACTACGAAAAAACTTCGTAAAAAATAAAAACAAAAAGAAAATAAGAATAACTATCTAATAAGCTTTCCATCATATCGTGGATGTACTTGTGTGGATCTTTGACCAGACGCTGATTCAGGCGTCATTCTTCCTTCTCTGCTCTGCGCTCAGCCTGCCCGGACGTGTCTCCCCACGCTCCGCTGGTTCCGCATTTGCTGCGTCCCAAGTGAGTTTTTTCTCATTTGTTTACTCCGGGATGTATCGAGTAAGGTTAGGATATGCGTAGCAGGAGTGTCCTGGGCTGGTTGCCCGCAGTGCAGTGTATTTTGGGTCGTGGGTTTGGGGCATCTATTTCGGATGTACCCTCGTGGTCCTGCTGTGGACTTGTGATTTTTTCACAGTTGAGTTAGCTTGTGATGCAGGCGGCTTTCATTACGCGTTAATTATGCTGCCTTTTATCTTTCTGATGAGGTAAGCGTTGCTTACTGACGTTCCCAGCGTATTTTTCTTCACTTAGTGAAGTTTTTTCTGGGTCCCGAGTCAGTCTTCCCTTTGCCGGAAGTATTTGCTACAGTGGTGTGTTGGCGGTGGTTCCTGTTGTTATATTTCCAGTGTTTTTGTTTATATTTCAACATTTCTTATGCCGTCTACTTAGGCCTAGCCAGCCGCTCGTAGCTTTGCCACATGTACAAGTGTTATTGTTTATTTTATAAATATGCCCTACTGTGTCATGTGTATCCGGGTTTAGTTGTGTATTGGCTAATTCCACGGACTATGTTTGTTTCCTGGTTTAGTTGTGTATTGGCTAATTCCACGGATTATTGTGTGGACTTAGGCTAGTCGTGCTTGGCTTTCCTTCGAGTCCGTTGTACGTTCAGATGGTTTCTGAACGGGGTGGGTTACCTTCCGGCGGGTTTTTTCTCGGTTTCACCATGAAAAAAACCCGGCCGAGAGCCGTGTTGGGCCACACGTGGTTTCAACACAGGCTTGTGTCCCCGGCGATGAGGTGTCTGTGGCTTTCCAGGACTGCGTCTCTGTGTTGATGCCTGTTTTCAGGCTCCCTTTGATTCCCGGCGGAGTGGCTGTACCCATCTAACATTGTTCATGCGAACATATGTTATGAAGTTTTTCTACCCGATTTTACAAACCACAGAAAAAACCTAGCTGTTGTTAAGGGCTTTCCTCCCTGGCGATCTTTTACAAAGAAGTGGGGACAGGAACTTATGGGGTTAACGTTTTGACATCTCACCCGGCGGGTGTACCTTGGTAGGGTGGGATGAACAACTAAGTCATTCAGTTAGTTAACCGATCCATTTTAGTGATACTATATGTATCGCCGCCTTTACACTTACGGCGATTGAAGGTTCAATTAGGGTTAACATCGTTTTTTACACCCGGCGGGTGCTCCTGGGTGGAGGAAATAAGGAATTTACAATTCAATTTCGATTAACCACTTAATTTAGTGATACGTTTATGTATCGCCGCCTTCAAACTTACGGCGATCTTTTTGGGACAATTCGTTAGAAATCAGATCTCGTATCAGCCTGCCCTGTGTTATTCTACTAAAATAATTCAAGGGCCGGCGTCTTTGTGGGGGTTGTTTTTTTCCAAAATTGAATCTTGAAACAGTCACCACCAGAAAGACTATAAACGCCATGCTGGTCCGTTATATTATGTCAGAGGGTATTCTTCACTTTCTTAAAAAGATATGTTTAGATATTCTGAACCCCGCCGCGTAGCGAGCTGTGATCGTTGTGTCATTACATCTCGTTACCCGGTGGGTTATTAACACTTGTGTGCGAACATGTTGGGTTAACCTTATGAGCATTAATTCCTGGAAATTTTTTTTTTTCCAGAGCTGGGCTCCGGCGGACCAATACAGACCCGGCAGTAGTTTTCCCCACCAGTCTCTGTTATGGCTACCTTGGCCCCAGTCTTTGCTTTATGCACTACCCCTACCTGTGCCGGTATCCCTATTTTTGCGCACACTCTTTGCATCAAGTGTGTTAAATGTCTAGACCGTTCAAGGGGTCTGTGGGTGATGCGCAACTGTTCCTTTTGCTCCCAATTAAGTGTCAAGGTCCTCCGCGACAATGATAAGACCGCAGCGGTCGCATTAAGAGAGGTTAGGCAACAGATGTCAGCATATACTACGATTGTAGCTCATAAGTCACTTCAATGTGACAACGTCCCTCTTTGGGATAGACTGCTTTTCGAACACCCTCCCCCTAAACGTTCCTCTCGAGTAACTAGTCATAAGCCGGCGGAGACTGGTCAGGGTTCTGTGTCTTCTGCGGCTACTCCGAAACGTCCAAGAGAGCCTACACCCCCGGCGACCGCCTCCTCGTCTCGGGAGAGATCTCGGTCTAGGTCACCTCTCAGACACCAGCCATCTAGTCTTGCCTCTTCACCATCGAGTAAGAAGAGTAGGACGGAAAGTTCCACCAGTGGTCACGGCGATGAATCCTCCAAATCAAAGAGTAGTTCACGGTCACACCGTAGCCATAAATCTTCCAAAAAGGATTCCCATAAAAGAAAGACCTCCCTACATTCGCCAGCTTCTAGTGCTCCTCATCGTACCTCTACCCCAGACAGAGTTTGTGTTAGGTCTCAAGGGTCCAGTACGGTGCCTGTACCTAAAGAGGATTTACCCATTAACATTTTAACCCTGGAATTGGAGAGTTCAGGGGGATCAGTGATTGAGAGTATTTCAGACTCCCAAGAGAGTGTAGGCCAGGGCCTCGGTGTTTGGCGATTTTCTCGGCCGGGGTCTGACCACCCACTTCCGACTCAAACTAGTCACACAGTAGCTGACGTCCACAGGGACGCGGCGATCCCATCCTCTATTCCTGACTTATCTTGGCAGCAAGGTACCCCAGCTTCGGCGGGATCTTCTCAGGAGGAACAGGAGGAGAAAGACGAGGTTTCAATAATTTCGGATATGGAAGGGCAAGAGTCAGGTTCAGGCTTAGACGCCGCGCAGGATATTAATGATTCACCAGTAAGTACATCATCAAGTCAATTTGTCACTGCGCAGGAAATTGATGGGCTACTTAGTCATGCTTTATCTAAATTTTTTGGCCAACAACAGGAAACTCCCACAGTGGACTTGGGGGCTCCCACGACAAGTTCTACGGTACGGCCTCTGATGACTTCTATTGCTTTATCTAAGATCCCTCACCCTCCCACTCTGTCACCATCAGTGGTTACTAGGCCTGCTACGGCGGCATTGACCACTTCGAATGCAAGGGTTATAACGGATGTCAATCCACCCCCTCTAGACAAGGCGCCTCTCAGAAAGGTAGCTATGCCCTTGCTTTACGGACCAGACGAGTCATGGGTCCTTTTGACCCCCACTAAACCAGAGCTCGCCCAACCTACCTTGTCAGGGGAACTCCCAGTACCGCGTGAGTGGGTCATCCAGGGCAATAAATCAAAGAAATTAAGGGCCTTGGATACTTTGGGAAATGTACTAGACGTTAATATAAAGGCTATACCTAGTTATTATCACCAAGACTATTTTGTGTATGCTACTAAGCCAGCTTTACCCCCTGCCTCAGCTTCAAAATTGTTTTCAGACTGGTCTAAGCTGGATGGGTTTAATGACATTAAGACTCTGTCAGCTCTCACTCCAGAACTTGATTTACAAACCGTCACAGACGAAGCAGCTAATCCAGTCTTGAAGGTGGGGCAGTTGGGTCCAGGACCTTGGGTGGATTGGGAGACAGAGGCTCAAAACTTTGCGACCACATTTACTTCCAAAACTTCCCACCAGATCCCTCAAGATACTCATTCGTGGTTCTCCATGCCAGTGTGTTCTGCCGGCGGAGTCCCTTCAGCTTTGTTTTCTTTCTTAGCTGCCCCTAAAATTAATCTTTGTGAGCTAAAAGACCCTTTCACTACCCCTACCCCAACTCACCTAGACCGAGAATTTAGGCTACGGGGGAAAGCTTTTCGCCTGTTCTCTCAATACATAGTGTCTCAACAGGTAGCAAAGTCTTTGCTTCGGTCCACTCAGGCAATCGCAGACGCGGATGCCAGACGATCGGTTGAATTGTCCCGGCGACTGCTTCTTCAGTCGTCAATCCAATCTCTGGGTGGCATCCGCACCGCCTTGCTTGAGGCGGTACGAGCGAGACAAGACCTCAGAATGTCTTTAGTCCGCAAACTGCCTGATCGCATTGCGAATCAGGTGGTCATGTCACCAGTGCTTACTCCCTCTTTAATGTCCCCTGAAGTGTGGCGAACGGTGTTTAATATGGCGCAGGCCTTTAAACACAGTCCCACCCCTTCTAAGAAACCTGCCTTTAACTTCCCCAAACCCAGGCCAACCGCTAAAGCTCAGCCGGGGGGATCTAAGCCCTTTCTTCCACCTAAGTCTCCCCCTCCCCTCAAGGTCAGTACAGGCATAGACAGAGTAGGTTTTCAGGTCAGAGAGGACGCGGCCATAATAAGCCAGGTCAGGGCCCGTCTTCGGCCAACACCAGCCAGCCGGCGAAGCGTCCAGCACCACCAACCCCACCATCAAAAAACTAAAGTCTCTCTCACTCCCGGTGCCAACCTTTAGGCCGGCGGATCCGAGGGTAGTACAGCCGGCGAACCCTTGTCTGCTAACTGGGTCATTCCGAACGTGTCACCAAGCATGGCCGTTAAACACTTGGGCACGGATGGTGGCACGCAAAGGCATCACTTGGCAGTGGCTCCGGCGACCTCGCTTACGTCAGCCGACAACGGCGAATTTTGTTTCTTTAGAGGTGGAGTCACTGGTCCAGGAAATGATTGCCAAGAATGTCATCATCCCGGTCCCCCCAAATTACCCTGTATTCACGTCCAAGCTATTTTTGGTTCCCAAAAGGGACAGTGTTCAGATGAGACCGGTCGTAGACCTGTCTTATCTGAACCTTCACATTCACAACGAGTCTTTCCGAATGTTAACAGTACACCAAATCAGGCTAACACTTCCGCCGGGAGGTTGGATGTGTTCCCTAGACCTGACAGACGCCTATTGGCACGTATCGGTCAACAAAAGATTTCAAAGGTTTTTGGCCTTACGGATCAGGCACCAAAATTTTGTTTTTCAACGGATGCCATTCGGTTTGAACCTGGCACCTCGATTATTCACGAAATTAGTCCGGCAAGCCCTGATGCCGTTGTTAAAACAAGGAATCAGAGTGTTGTGGTACCTAGACGACTGGCTGGTGGTGGCAGAGACACAACAATTATGCATCAAACATGTCAACATCATTTTAAGTCATGTCAAAACTCTAGGGTTCAAGGTAAATCTGGTAAAGTCAAACCTTGTTCCCTCACGAGTAATTCAGTGGATAGGGCTGGTCTGGGACACGGCCGCTCTCACTCTGAGTCAGAGTGTGGACAATCGCAACAGGTTTCGCAGGAAACTGTTCATGTTTCTTCACAGTCTGACTACGACGCGGAGGGTCTGGGAGTCTCTGGTCGGCTCTCTCAACTGGATTCAACTAACTGTTATGTTGGGCCGGTTGAAAGTAAAACGCTTAATATTGGAAGGCAACAAATATTTCCCACTCTTACCGGCGGGAAAATTATGGCCCATCCCGAAATTAATCCACACCTTACTAGCGGTCTGGGCGAAGAGGGAAACGTTGCACTCAATAATGTCATGGACCTCTCCTCCACCAACGGTATGGGTAGACACGGATGCGTCAGGCACAATAGGTTGGGGATTTCAGTCAAATCAGGGCACCAGGGTCAGGGGCTTTGGTCCCACTTAGAAATCTCTCACATCAATGTCAAAGAATTACTAGTCCCCTTGTATTTCCTTCAGGCTCACGGCCCTGCGTTACGGGGCAAGTCGGTGGCCTTCAGAATGGACAATCTAAACGCAGTTCACTGTATTCAGAAACAGGGGTCAACGAGGTCAAGGAGGTTGCTAAACGTGTCGGAAGAGATTTTTTACTCTAGCCAACAGACTAGACATTTATCTTCACGCATCTTATCTCCCAGGCGTAGCGAACGTCTGGGCAGACGCTCTGTCCCGGAGACAGAGCACGACAGTAGAATGGGAGCTCAAGCAACCCATTTTCAACCTAATGATTGCAGAGCTCTCCCATCCACAAGTGGATCTGTTTGCGTCCGAGGACACTCACAAACTCCCTCTATACCTCACCCGCCGGACGAAAACGCCGGCGGGGGGGCCAGACGCCCTAGTGACAGACTGGAACAGATGGAGCTCCATCTATCTGTTTCCGCCGCCAGATGCGTCACTAATGTGCCACGTAGTGAACAAACTACGAGATTATCGAGGCTTAGTCTCACTAATCGCGCCCCTGTGGCCGGCGCAGTTGTGGTACCAGCAATTGAAGACGTGGTGCCCGCACCCGGTGTCGCTCCCGGTCGGGTATTTCCACTTAGACACGATTGGCAACCTAGCGACCTCGCTGACTTTTGCATATTGGACATTCAGGAGGCCAAGTGGCTAGCACCATACGGTAGAGATGTGACCAATAAATTATTAAATCAATATACTCAGTCTACGAAACGACAGTATCACTCACATTGGCAAGCCTTTACTTCTTGGATCATTAGAACAGAACAGACTGTGCCATCAGTA
This sequence comes from Paralithodes platypus, assembly GCA_032716605.1. Classification (NCBI taxonomy): domain Eukaryota; kingdom Metazoa; phylum Arthropoda; class Malacostraca; order Decapoda; family Lithodidae; genus Paralithodes; species Paralithodes platypus. The sequence goes on along the minus strand of CM064557.1, from coordinate 19,173,122 downwards.
GCTTTAGTTTTTAATTATTTAAATTATCTGTTTGAGCAGAAACATTTATCTGTGGTAACGTTAAAAAATCACTTAACTGCAATTAGAGTGCCCTTTTTAGACCTTACAGGTCTCTCCATACCGGTGGCGGAGGAAACAGGTTTTATGAGAGCTTGTTTTAAACTCCGCCCACCTCCCCGTCAGCTCATGCCTACTTGGTCTCTGGACAAAGCTTTGTCTTTACTTCACTCTCGTCTGTACCAAAATACTGCAGATTTTGCATTACTCTTAAAAAAGGCTGTATTCCTTTTGGCTTTGGCCACCGGGAACAGAGTGTCTGAGCTGGCGGCGATGAGCAACACACCTAATTGCCTTAGGTTTGGTAGACTTAATGAATGTATTTACATTGCACCTTCCCCGGGATTTGTAGCCAAGAATGAGCACAGTGCACACGTGCTTTCTGAGTTCACGGTGCCGGCGTTAAAAAGGGGAAAGGTGCATCATAATCTATGTCCAGTGCAAGCTCTAACCAAATATTTGAGAGTAGCTCCTCTAAACCCCCAAGGTGCTTTATGGGTAGCAAGTACGGGTAAACGCTTACTGAAACGGCGATTAGCTTCTCTTCTGGTCGAAGTCATTAAAGAGAGTAATCCCGGCGTTGTGGGTCGGGCCCACGATTTACGCAAATGGGCAGCCTCTTTACGTTTCCTGAAGAATTTTTCAGTAGAAGATATTGCGTCCACTCAGTTGTGGGCGTCTAATCATACGTTTTTGACTAGATACTTGTCAGTTGCTCTAGATAAACCTTCCTTACCATGTATAGCTTTAAGGCAGAGGGTCTAGGTGGCCCTGCAGTCACTTTTGTTTACTTTCAAGAAAAAGGGGGGGGGGGTGCAGTCAGTTGACATAGGACACCCTAGACCCCGCCGGAGTGTGAGAGCTGTGATACAATTTATGGTTAATGTGATATGAAAATTTCTCGGCGAGAAATTGTGCTAGTACAATTTTAGTACAAAACAACGGGGTTGTTATAGTAGTTTTAGCTGCGAAAGCAATTTAATATTAAACAGTGAAGATCTTTTGCAATTTATCTCCACGATTATTTTGGGGTTTATTATGTGCACATGTAAACTGATAACTTGTTATTTTTGTCACCACTCGTTGAGTGGGGTGCCTTTGTAACTACAGATCTGTTCACAGAATCTTCAGAGTTACCCTTTTTGTCAAGCAGGCTTCTTTGAAGCACGCACCTGCCTGAACCCCTTTCTTGTATATATACGGGCTACGCCTTATTAAATATATTTTCAAAGTAAGAATACTATGTGGTTGTTTTTATTATCTGCTTTTCTAGAGTTATGATATGATTACGAATGTCCCCTCCAGTCTTAGAAATCAGGCATGTTCGTCAATGATGGAGGAGCCACTAATAAATTATAGGTTTGACTCCTGTAAGGAGATAAAGAAAACCTAATATTTAGTAGTGGCCCCGTAATCATTGACGACTGGGGCCCTCCCGACCATCCCCTTCCCATTCGTTGATGTATTAAGGATTTTGGTTTACTTGATATGTCAGTGAAGGAAGAATGACGCCTGAATCAGCGTCTGGTCAAAGATCCACACAAGTACATCCACGATATGATGGAAAGCTTATTAGATAGTTATTCTTATTTTCTTTTTGTTTTTATTTTTTACGAAGTTTTTTCGTAGTGAGAACCCAATTCATAATGACTGAAGCCATGAGTGAGGTCGTGTGCGCTCATGATGAAGGCTCCTCAGTTTTTAAATGCTCTGCGCGGTAGATTCAAACTACGGCGGATTAGTGTTTGAAGAGGATGCCTTATGTAATAGGCATGTTCGTCAATGATTACGGGGCCACTACTAAATATTAGGTTTTCTTTATCTCCTTACAGGAGTCAAACCTATAATATATATATGTTTCTAATCTCTCAGTGGGGTTCAAACCGCCGACCGTCAGGACGATAGCCGACGCTTTAATCAACTACACAGCAGTTGATTAAAGTGTCGGGTACCGTCCTGACGGTCGGCGGTTCGAACCCCACTGAGAGATTAGAAACATTTAGTGGCTCACGTGTGTTTGTGATATATACTCAATATATATAT